>MU745394.1:0-88913 GCA_026770625.1 Nicotiana glauca
ACTTTAATTGGAAAAACTCGTTTCGCCCGTTCTTACCCCTCGGGGTGGGGGCGTGCCGAAAACAGGTGTGACAGTCGGCCTATGTTTTAAGTTTATAAATGATTATGTTAGCCTATTAGCCCTGTCACGTGTATATGATGATGTAATAAGAAAGATACGTTACGTTGGTACTCGGTTGAGTAAGGTACCGGGTGCCCGCTGCGGCCCATCGATTTGGATCATGACATGCAGAAGTGGGTCCACAGGTGTGGATAAGTGGCCGCAGGTGCGAAAAGCCTGGACAAAATATAAAGGTTGGGTTCCGAGGGTTTTATCATATCTTGACTTTGCAAACTCGAAATTAGGCAATTGTTTAGGAGATCTCGAAGGGACTCTTGAGGTAAGTCACTTGTGCTTAAATTTCTTCACTAATTATGTTTTCCTATTGATTTTCTCACCTAGTTGGTGTGTGTTTTAGGTGTAATTTGGGGATTGAGGCTAGAGATTTAGAGAGTTAATTTTGGGAATTTTAATGGCGATTTGGTGTCGGATTTTGATGAATTTGGTATGACTAGACTCGTGATTGAGTGGGATTTCGGGTTTTGTGACTTTTTGTGGATTTCAAGACGTGGGTCGGGTGGCCGTCTTGAAGCCGATTTTGGATTTTTGACTTATATTCTCGGAATTTCTTGTGGAATTGATTCCTTTAGCCCGTATTTATTGTATCGTATTGTTTGCTGTAAGATTCGAGGTATTTTGAGGCCGATTCGCGAGGCAAAGACGTGTTGGAGTAGCGTTTTGCTCGGATTGAGGTAAGTAACAGCTCTGAATATGGTTCTCATGGTATAAAACCCCGAATTTTGTGTTACGTGATTGGTTTGGAGGTGACGCACATACTAGGTGACGAGCGTACGGGCGTGCACCATAGGAATTGCGATTTCGTCCATTCCATGGAACTGTAAAGTTGAATAACTTATTGTTAGCTATATGCTCTCCATGTGTTATAGAAATTTGATTTTAAATCATGTTAGAAATCATGTTTAGGCTATATGTTGGTATTGTTAGGTGAGATAAAAATTAAATAGAGGTTGGAATGAAATTCCGAGAGTTGCAGCAGATTCGTTGTGTCATTTGGGAAGTGTGTGTGTGAAATTTTAGGTCATTCGGACGTGTTTTGGTTGGGTTGTTGATCAAAAGCGTATTTCAGTAGATTTTTGGGATTCTTAGGCTTGAATTCGATGCATAATTTGATGTTTTGATATTGTCTTAAGTGTTTCGAAGGTTGGATCAAGTTTGAACGGTGTTATAGGATATGTTTTCATGTTTGGTTGAGATCCCGAGGGCCTCAAGTGAGTTTCGGATGGTCAATCGGACCATTTCGTGCCTAAAAAGATAGCAGAAAGTTGCAGGTTCAGTGTTGCAGGAAATTGCTCTTCGCGATCGCGTGGGTTGTCTCGTGATCGCATAGAAGGAATCGAGGTGGGCATCCAGTTGTTCTTCGCATTCATGATTGGAGGCTCGCGATCGCATAGCGTAGGAGAATAGTTCATTGCGAACACGGGAAGGAAGTCGCGTTCGCTTAGGGTCAATTGGACCTGGGTCTTGGAAGGCATTTATACATTGCGAATGCGAGGTTATGTATGCGATCGTGTAAGGTTATTTCACCTGGTCATCGCGTTTGCATGGTCCTTGTCGCGTTCGCATAGTGTATTTTTGGGGAGTTTAAAATTTGATCTTCGCGATTGCGAGGGAAGTGTCGCGATCGCGATGAAGGAAATGAAGCCTGGGCAGAATGTTTTTAAAGTCGTCTTGTTCGCGAATGTGGGTCTATTTTCACCCATAGCTGGCCATTTTGAGAGATTTTTGAAAGATATTGAAGAGGGATTCAAGGGAAAACAATTTGAGGGAAGAATTTCGGACCTAAAACTTGATTTTATTGTGAAATCTACTAAGAAAATCATGGAATTTAAGCTAAAAATGGAAGAAACTAGGGCTTGGGATTTTGGACTTTTGAATTGGGATTTGAAGGACCACCTGGGGTCTCATTTGAGAGATTTTGATATGTATGAACTCGTGGGGAGATAAGGAATCTAATGATGTAAAAATTTCCGAGTTTCGAGAAGCGGGCCTAGGGCTCGTTTTTTGCTAATTTCGGGATTTGTGTCCTTTATTGATTGTTTTGGCTTAGGCTTTGTTCTCTTAGCATATTTTGATGTCCTCGTTCTGATTGTGGCTATATTTGGAGCTTCCGGAGGTCGATTCGTGTGGGAGAGGCATCGCAGGCTAGAGTTTGGAGCGGATCGTGGTAAGTAATGATTGTAAATACTGTCCTGAGGGTTTAAAACTCCGGATTATACATCATTGTGTTATTTTGAGGTGACGCACACGCTAGATGACGAGCATGGAATTGTGCACCGTTGGAGATTGTGACTTGGTCCGTTCCATACGATTATTAAGATGCGTATTTGATTTGAAACCTTATGATATTCCATGATTAGAGATTGATATTATATCTTGGGTTGTATGCCATGTTTGGGGCCTTGTGGTGACCTGCTGAGACCCTTAGGGGCACTTTCACTACTTTTCCTCACTCTAAATATTTTAAACGCATATCCTGAGTCATGTTTTACCTGCTTATTGTTAAAATATGGTTTTATTACTTTAGTTCTTAAAAATGTGAAAACTGTTTGGGGCTGAGTTCCCTGTTTTTTTATGGTTCGAGTAATCGTGAGGTTGACGACTGAGATAGATCGAGGGTCTAGTTGTGAGGTTGAGGACTGAGATAGACCGAGAGTCTGATTGCGAGGTTAATGACTGAGAGAGGTCGAAGGGCCTGATTATGAGGATTTTATATCTATGGATCGGGTTGCACGCCGCAATAATATATTTATATATATGTATATGGATCGGGCTGCACGTCGTAGTGATATGTTGGATTGGGCTGCACGCCGCAGCGATATAACGCTTGAGCTGTAGGAGCCCCTCTGAAGTCTACACACACCCAGTGAGCGCAGACGACTATATATATGGATCGGGCTGCACGCCGCAGCGATATATGGAAAGGGTTGCACGCCGCAACGGTTACTATATGGTACCTATTAAGCGTAAGTGCTGAGTGTGAGCGCTGATTGGTAGGAGTTGAGTCACGAGTAACAAAGAGGCTAGACCATGGGCGATAGATATATACATGCACATGAGTGACATTTCCTGAGAGGCCTGATTATGAACTTATTGATTTTCACTTCTCTTTAGAGTGAGTTTCTATCGAATATGTGGGTTTAATGACTGTTTTCACTCATCTTCATACTGAGACTCTGTCAAAAATGTTAGATAAATGTTTTTAAACAACTTCCATTTATGCTGGGGTTTAAGAGATGTTCAGAACTTAATCACTAATTTAGCGTTTGTTATGTCCACTGAGATATTTCTTGTTAGGAGGTGTTTATGACTTCTGTTTTTGCCCGAAGGGCTGTTTACGAACTATGTCTTACCCGAGGGGCCGATTATGGTTTTCAGCTCTTTTATTAAAAATGGCATTGAACCCCTACTAAATCTGTCGAAAGGCATTTTAAATGATTCTTTTAACCAAAAGCTGGATTTTGAAAGAGGTGATTGACTTGTATTCTAATTTAGCAGCCTGTGTGCTTATTGAGTTTAACATAAATGTAGATTCATTATTTCCTACTGTCCAGTCTTTATTTACTCTTATTACTTACTGGATCGGAGTACTCACATTACTCCCTACACCTCGTGTGCAGATTCAGGTATTTTAGAATCCGGTAGCGGGTGTTGGTCGCTTAGACGCGGAGTCATCAGAGTTAGCAAGGTGGCTGCACGACGTTCGCAGCACCGCTTCCTTCCTCTCATTTTAATTTTTGTACTTAGTACATTTTATTGTTTTTGTTGTATTTAGATCTTGGTAGATGCTCATGACTAGTGACACCCCGATGTTGGGCTTGTATAATTATTTCGTAATTTTTTCTTTTAAATGTTCATTATGAGATTAACAGTTTATAAATGGTATAAAAATAACTTTTAATGAAAAATGGTTGACTCGAGGAATTGTATCAGCTGGCCTTATCTTCACGAGAGGTGCCATCACGACCGGGTCTGGTTTGGGGTCGTGACAAGTTGGTATCAGAGCCTAGGTTATATAGGTCTCGCGAGATGAGAAGGTTTAGTAAAGTCTCGCAAATCGGTACAGAGACGTTTGTATTTATCCTCGAGAGGCTGCAGAACCTTTAGGAAAACTTCACATTCTTGAATTCTTATCATGAGTCCTTTGATTCAGCTTGAAATGTAACTCATTGAATTCATTCCATGCGTTCGTATGCGCGCATGATCGCTCAGTATCAGATGTGCATCGATGGCTTGTGATTCCCCGATCGAGGGACGCGATATGATCTCTGTGAGTTGATATTGGGCCAGTCTGGAGGACTTGAGGCCAGATTTTTTTTGCCTATGGCTTGAGCACCGAGACGCTGATTATGTGAGCAAGTGTCTTTTGAACTTATATGTTTGGTATTGTCCCTATTAGTGGAGGCGACGGCTGGATGGCTATGTGATGAGTATGTTAGCATTATGAGATGTATCCATATAATTTAGAAGCGACGAGAAAGGTCTGCTGGAGGATAGAGGGACTATTAGGTATTTGAATTCCATCTTGATTCGAGGTATAGCCCCGAGTTATGGGTGTGTGAAGAATCCTTTCATGTTTCCTAGATGGGAGTGAAGTAAATTTTATGTTGCGGTATGAGTTCAGACTCAGGAAGACTAAGTGAATGCGTAAAGTTTATGACAGTGGAAGGTATACAAAAATGTTAGTTGTAGGAAAAACATGTGGGTTATCTCCTGCGGAGTGTTCTAAGGTTGTGTGATCCTTATGTTGTATATTAGAAGATCATATTTACAACTAAAGAATATGTGTTGAAATCTAAATTGGTTCGCTTAGAGAGTGGGTGTAACTATTGCGAGAATGAATGTGAGATTTGTAGAAGAGTTAAATTCTAGATGATCTATGTTTTCACAAGCTTATGAAGGATTGAGTCTACTCTCACTATGGTATTATGGCAGCAATAGAGTATATGCGTTATGAGCTATTGTGTGTGATTTGGTCTATGGTTTCGAGCCAAGTGGGGGAGTCTGCCATTGATTAGGCGATTGCACGGTTATATGCTATGTTAGTTTCAGTTTGAGGTCTACTGGTGAATCAGTTATGACTTATGGAGATTCAGACTGAGGTGTCACGCCCCAAATCTGAGGGACATGACAGACGCTCGACCGGGTAGACCTAGTCAAGCGGACCTGGGTGCCTCTCCTACCCCACGTGTTACCCCATATTTTTCATTACCTACTAGCTAAGAGAAATAACCGTTTACAATCAAAACACGTTTTTATTACAAAACATATATATGGTACATGATTCATAGCGTGGTTTACACTTTACATTGTCCAACGTGCAAGATACAGATTACATAAGTTCATGACCCACATTTCCTGTCTACGTAGCCTCTAAACATGGAAAAGGGATGATAACGTACTTACCGGTAACAAGGCCCCGGCTATACCTTACACAAAACCAAAATAAGACTCCAGAATAAAGGCGGCATGAGCCACGCAGGGCCTCGAAAGGAAAGGGGCTCACCAATTCAGCTGACAAGAGGTGATGAAGAGCTACGGTCGGTGGACTGGAGTATCTGCTATGGATCCACCTACAATCATAACACGAATGTAGCGCCCCCGAAAAAAAAGGGACGTCAGTACACTTGAATTGTACTGGTATGTATGAACAAACTTGCTCCAAGTAAACACAAGCCATATACAAGTAGGTAACAGTAATAGAAACAACAATCAAATGCACAAGGAAAGGAACAATCAAGCCAAACAAGATTTCAATCTCTCATGTTTCCCCCTTCCACAATTCCACGCCAATGGTTTCACAATTTGCTCAAATGTTTATTTCAATAGTGATTTCGATCACTTTCCATCCTTATTACCTCGGCCACCCTTATCACCACAATCTGCACCTTATAACTTCATGTTGCGTCGCGCAACCCGATCCCACCGTACAATCACAATTCACCAATCAACACAACAACAATCAACAATTCACAAAGATCAACAACAACACATCTTAAGAAATAACATCAACAATTTACAAGTATTTCCATAGCCATCAATACTATTTTCTGTCATATCCAACAACTCACATGTGTTTTACATCACAACGACAATTGCCCACAATAAGCCATAGATGTGGTTATCACAGTTATTCCAGTTGCATCATTTACGATTTTCTTTCATTATTTGTTCCTCAATTCTTACTGCAAGCACAATCACAATAATTTCATGAATAAGCCACACAAATATCACATACCAAACATTCGTACACCACACAAGGCAATTCTACAAAGATTAAGGTTAGCCATACATACCTGGAGTCGAATTTCCTTTTTAACTTCAACTTTCAATTCACCCAGTATCCTGGCGATGTCAATCTAGTTCACAAGTTAACACATACATCTTAGAATCGAAGTTCACATTTACTACTCAAACTTATTTAGGTTGTCAACCCCTCTTTTGCAAGCCTTTCCTTCTACCCAACTTCTCTTACTAGCTTTTAGGTTTTACAGAACATGCATGTGTATTTAAACTAAAATTTTTCAAGAATCAATTCATGAGAATCCCCCCCTTTTATTTAAATTTGAAAATCAATGAAAAATGGTTGAGGATTTTACCTGCAAGAGTGGAGATGAAGACAAGTAGTTGAAATTTTTTTCCGGGCTTGGATTACTTTGGAAAATCAATTGATGAGGATGAGACTTTCTCTCTCAAGAACCCTCTCTCCCTTCTCTCTATTTTTATCCAGAAAATGTGTAAAAATGAAGGGTTGGGGTGTTTTATTGAAGAAGAGATCGAGTTGAAAAATTAGAAAATCTGGAGCTGAGTCGGGTCTGCGGTCGTAGAGTGGAAATGCGGTCCGCATAATGGACCACAAAAGTGCTCCTAAAATCTGATTTCTCTGCCTGGGTTTGCGACAGAAATGTCGCATTTCTGTTCTGCGATCGCATAATGCACTGCAGAATTGACCTTCACAAATCCTTGAGGAATTTATGCGACGATTATGCAGTCCGCATATTGATTATGCGATCGCATAATAGACCGCATTTTCAAATTTAATTTTGACTAACTCACTGCTTAACTCTGCGGTAGAAATGCGGTCCGCATACCTGATATGCGGCCGCATTCTGGACCGCATAATGGCAATTTTCTAAAAAAAATTTGATTCTTTATTTTTAAGAGCTTGGATCAATACCAAGGGTCCGAACTGCGGCGATCTTCCCTAATACATATCCGGATCTGGACACCACAAGCTACTAGGTTTTGAGCACAAATATTTACGGGGCCTTACACGAAGATGTCTCGAGTAAAGGAAAATTTTGACAAAGGTTATGTCATGCTTCATAGGTGTAAGAGAATCCTAGAATTTCTTAAGTTGTTGTTGGTAAAATATGCTCGGTGCATAGAAAAGGAAGTCGCTTGGTTGTATTGGGATGAGGTTGCATTCTGCAGTGTCTGATGTGCTAATGGGGCACAGGTTGTTCAATTCTTTTGATCGGGCTAATTGCGGTTTGAATAGAGTGGATGACTTGCGAGAATGGTTCTAATGTGTTCAAGATTCTGCATATAACTATTGGGTATTTTAATGTTGCATATGTGGTTAGAAAATGAGTTTTCATTGAAAAATGTCAAGACTTGTGGTATTTTCTATAAAGTGTGGGATTCTATGTATCAGTATTAGGAAGGTAAAGGTAACAGATTTAGATTCGTAAGAAGTCTCTCCAGAGTAAAGCATTTTTTAGCGTGGTGCTCGTGGGAATATCTGAAAAGTATTCAGAGACTTATGAGCCTTAGACAGCGTGGCTTTATGCTTAGGTTCCATGTGGTAAGTTTGGATTGTGTTTGTGGGTCCCTTGTATCAACACTGTCTAGTGACTATTGGGGACTGGAGACCCAAGCGAATCTTTTGTGCTTGGTATGTTGGATTTGGAAGTGATATTGGGTTCAGACTGGCTGTTTCCGTGTTGTGTCATTCTGGACTATTGCGCCAAGGCGGCGTTGTTGGCCATGCCGAAAATACAATGGATTGAGTGGCGAGGTGCGATAGATTATATCCTAGTAGAGTGGTTTTATATTTCGAAGACCCAGCAGATGGCTGGGAAGGATTGCCTTTCTTCTTTGGGCCTTCGTGATGGGTGCCAATGCAGAGGCTTCTACCATTGATTCAGTTCCGATGGTGAGGGATTTTTTAGAGGTGTTTCTTGTGGTCGGGCATGTCGCCGGGCATGTTGCCGGGCAAGGTTGTTTATTTCAGTATTGATTCGATATCGGGCACCGTATCGTATAGCACCGGCGGAGTTATAGGAGTGGAAAGAGCAACTTTAGTTTTCCTTGATAAGGAGTTCGTTGGCAGGCCAATGTGGATGTGTCTTCTAGCTTGAGTCGGCTTGGTTGGCCTCGAATTGTATTGTTTAGGGATGTTTCGACCGTTATTAAGCTTATTAGTGATCTGGGGAGGTCTATGAGTTACCTTTCTGTGTTGTGAGACGTTATGATTTGTTGGTTATGGGCACATATATGCGGTTCATTTGGGGTCTCATAGTGGAAGTCGAACGGGAAGAGTAATTGGGTATTACTCGGTGAATGGCATATCAGTTATGTCCTATTGGGTTTGCATGGTATATGTTATTTGTTTCCCCGTGGGTGTAATGATTTGCTTTGGTTCCAGACATCAAATTATGCGTGGCTGTCGATTTCGAGCATAGTGACTTGAGGTATTCCATGTGGAGCAGTGTTGGATAGGGTCGCGCATTGCAGCGAAGCTATGTGGAGATATGACCTTGCGGGTTAGATTCGTGTGTTCTATTTCTATGATGTGAGACGGGTTCTTAGCCTTGTGTTGTGATTGTTCTGGTGAGCTTGAGGGATAGCTATTTTATTAGAGTCATTTTCATGATTCGAGTATGTTTGGACCTTTGCTTATTGGTGCACGGATTGCACAGGTCGTGGCTTTAGTCTGTATTGATGTGTCAATGTCACCAGAGTAGTTGTGTTGGATTAGATGAGATCGTCGGGATCTTTAATGAATACAAACGGATTTGATTCCAGCATGTTGGAAGGATAATATCGAGGTTCGGCTCAGAAATTTGCTATGGTCTTTGCCAAAGGAGAAGCGACTTCATGAATGGTTGATCTGAGAAATAGTTATGGCTTACTGTGTGGTTTAATTATCATTGGTAGTATATGAAAGTATTGGAATGATACTTTAGTTGATAAGAGGTTTTCTATCGGTATTCGGTTGTTGTGTGCAACGGTTATGATTAGAAGTTATCGCTACAAGTGGTTGAGGTATGTGGTATATCATGTGATTGCACCTGAGATAGCAGATATGGTTTGTTACAACTTGTTCAGACTTATTCATAGTATAAATGCAAGATTCTGATCGTATCGAGGATTTTAGAAGCAGAAATGTGGTTTTGTGTTTTGTGGACTAGGATGGATTATGAATTTTCAGTTGTATTGGGTTATCGAACCTATGTGAGATAGGGTGACGTGGGATCACCTCCGTGGTATGTGCATGGTGAGGTTATTCAACGATTGGTTGGCTTTTAGAACAACTCTGGGCACGTTCGAGGACGAACGTATGTTTAAGTGGGGGATGATGTAACGACACGACCGGTCGTTTTGAGCTTTTGCACTTTGATCGCTAGTTCTCGGGCATGAATTTCCCCGTGTTATGTATTATGAATTATGTAAATCGTTGGTTTTGGTTTTCAGGGTAATCAGAATGAATTTGGAAGAATAATTCTCAGTTTGAAGCTTTAAATTTGAAAGGTTTGACCAAGATTTGACTTGATTGCATATGATCTCGGATCGGAATTTTTATGATTTGGTATGCTCCGTTAGGTGATTTGGGACTTAGGAGCATGATTAGAATACTTTTTGGAAGTTTGTGGAAGGTTTAGTCTTGAATTGGCGAAATTGAGATTTCGGCGTTTTTCCGGTTGATAGGTGAGATTTTGATATAGAAGTCAGAATGAAATCCTGAGAGTTGAAGAAGCTTCGTTGTGTCATTTGGGAAGTGTGTGAAATTTCAGGTCATTCAGATGACGTTTGGTTGGGTGTTTTTATCAAAAGCATATTTCGGTAGATTTTTGGGATTTTTAGGCTTGAATCCGATGCAATTTTTGATGTTTTGATGTTGTTTTGAGTGTTCCGAAGGTTGGAACAATTTTGAACGATGTTATGGGATATATTGGCATGTTTGGTTGAGATCCCGTGGGTCTCGGGTGAGTTTCAGATGGTCAATCGGACCATTTCGTGCCTTAAAAAATAGCAGAAAGTTGCAGGTTCAGTGTTGTAGGAAATTGCTCATTGCGATCACGTAGGTTTTCTCGCGATCGCATAGAAGGAATCGAGGTGGGAATCCAGTTGTTCTTCACATCCGCGATTGGAGGCTCGCGATAGAAAAGCATAGGAGTATAGTTCATCGCGAAAGCGGGAGAGAAGTCGCGTTTGCGTAGGGTCAATTGGACCTGGGTCTTGGCAGGTCGTTTATGCATTGTGAACGCGGGGTTACGTTCGTGATAACGTAAGGTTATTTTCACCTGGTCATCGCGTTCTCATGGTCCTTGTCGCGTTCGCGTAGTGTATTTTTGGGGAGTTTAAAATTTATTCTTCGTGATCGCGATGAAGGAAATGAAGACCGGGCAAAATGTTTTTAAAGTCGTCTTGTTCGCGAATGTGAGTTTATTTTCACCTATAGCTGCCAATTTTGAGAGATGTTTGAAGTAGATTGAAGAGGGATTCAAGGGAAAACGATTGGAGATAAGAATTTTGGACCTAAAACTTGATTCTATTGTGAAATCTACCTAGAAAATCATGGAATTTAAGCTAAAAATGGAAGAAACTAGGGCTTGGGATTTTGTACTTTTGAATTGGGATATGAAGGAACATTTGGGGTCAGATTAGAGAGCTTTTGATATATATGAACTCGTGGGGAGATAAGGAATCTAATGATGTGAAAATTTCCAAGTTTTGAGAAGCGGGCTCATGGCTCGGTTTTTGCTAATTTCTGGATTTGTGCCCTTTATTGATTATTTTGGCTTGGGCTTTGTTCCCTTAACATATTTTGATGTCCTCGTTCTGATTGTGGCTAGATTTGGAGCATCCGAAGGTCAATTCGTGCGGGCAAGGCATCGCAGGCTAGAGTTTGGACCAGATCGAGGTAAGTAATGATTGTAAATACTGTCCTGAAGGTTTGAAACTCCGGATTACACATCGTTGTGTTATTTTGAGGTGACGCGCACGCTAGGTGACGAGCATGAAGTTGTGCATTGTTGGGGATTGTGACTTGGTCCGTCCTGTACAATTGTTAAGGCTTGTTTTTGATTTGATACCTTATTATATTCCATGTTCTAGAGATTGATATTATATCTTGGGCTGTATGCCATGTTTTGGGCCTTGTGCCGACGTGCTGAGACCCTTAGGGGAACTTTCACTACTTTTCCTCACTATAATTGTTTTGAACGCATATCATCAGTCATGTTTTACCTGCTTATTGTTTAAATCTGTTTTTATTACTTTAGTTCTTAAAAATGTGAAAACTATTTGGGGATGAGTTCCCTATTTTTTTGATGGTCCGAGTGATCGTGAGGTTGACGACTGAGATAGACCGAGGGTCTGATTATGAGGTTGAGGATTGAGATAGACCGAGAGTCTGATTGCGAGGTTAATGACTGAGAGAGGCTGAGGGCCTAGTTATGAGGATTTTATATTTATGGATCGGGCTGCACGCCGCAACAATATATTTATATATATGTATATGGATTGGGCTGCACGCCGAAACGATATGTTGGATCGGGCTGCACGGTGCAGCGATATAACGCTTGGGTTGTAGGAGCTCCTTTGGAGTCTGCACACCCCCGATGAGCGCAGTCGACTATATATATGGATCGGGCTGCACGCCGCAACGATATATGGAACAGGCTGCACGCCGCAGCAATTATTAAATGGTACCTATGGAACGTGAGTGCTAAGTATGAGTGCTAATTGGTAGGAGTTAAGTCACGAATAACGGAGAGGCTAGACCGAGGGGCGATAGATACATACATGCACATGAGTGACGTTGTCTGAGAGGCCTGATTATGAATTTATTGATTTTCACTTCTCTTTAGAGTGAGTTTCTATCCAATATGTGGGTTTAATGACTGTTTTCACTTATCTTTATATTGAGCCTCTGTCAAAAATGTTAGATAAATGTTTTTAAACAACTTCCATTTAAGCTGGGGTTTATGAGATGTTCATAACTTAATTATTGATTTGTCTTTTGTTATTTCCACTGAGATTTTTCTTGTTAGGAGGTGTTTATGACTCTTATTTTTGCTTGAGGGGCTATTTACGAACTATGTCTTGCCCGAGGGGCCGATTATGGTTTTCAACTCTTTTATTAAAAATGGCATTGAACCCCTACTGAATCTGTCGGGAGGCATATTAAATAATTTTTTTTTACCAAAAGCTGGTTTTTAGAAGAGGCGATTGACTCATATTCTGATTTAGCAGCCTGTGTGCTTATTGATTTAACTCGCGCTTGTCTAATTATTCCGCAATTTTTTCTTTTAAATGTTCATTATGAGATTAACGGTTTATAAATGGTATAAAAATAACTTTTAATGGAAAATAGTTGACTTGAGGAATTGTGCCAGCTGTCATTGTTTTCATGAGAGGCGCCATCACGATCGAGTCCGGTTTGGGATCGTGACATGTTGAATTTCCTGCTAAATGCTATTTGTACTCAGTCTTAGTTTTTACTCGCATATCATAGGTCATTATCTATATTTGTAACTGTTGGATCATTACTCACCCATTATAACATCTTGATTTCCTTCACTTATACACGTTCTTTTGTGGTAGAGACTAAGTATATAGAAAATACTATCCTTCCTTCTCCTGCATTTTCTACCAAAAATAATTTTTTGTTAGTTTCTGCTCCTAGTTTTATACTAGAAGAGATTTTTAAATCATAGGAGATACAACCAAATCAGATGGAATATCCTTAATGACAGTGTCTTTGATACGCCTCAAGCTTTGAAGAATTTCGTACATGTTTTGTGATCAAGTATTTTTCTTAAGATTTACAACAAGAGTTGTGCATAAGTTGGTAAAATTGAATTATTGTATTGAAACCGAAGATTTTGGTATTTGATATTTGGTATTTGGTCTAAATTTAAAAAAAATTGATATTAAGTATGCTATCCGATAATTAATAAAATAATACTAAACTAATGATATTGTATAGAAATGTATCATAAGTTACACAAAACACATTATCAATTATAACATACTAAGTTACACAATACTTCTGGCATTCATATTGAAGCTGGAAGTAATGCCTATGTATCTCTTTAGAAAGTGGAGAAACAAGGTAGGTTGCAGATTCTAACTTTTACTCAGGTTGTTAAGAAGCTTAACGTAATATCTTTATAATTCTAAGATCTTCTCGTGTATTATTGTTGCATATATTGAATTAGTCCTTGTTGTATTCTTTAAGTTTTGCATTTAGATCTAAGCAAGTAATAAAATATTTTTAATGATCAAATTTATTCATTTATGGACACCTTGTTCTCTCTCTATACGGGTTGATACTTGCTAGTTTGGGACAAAGATTTTTTCAACAGTCAGGTGAACTTAGAATGTTTTTATTTTTGTATTTATGAGTAGTTTAATTAAGAATATTATATTCTATGACTCTATGTACTAGTTAATATAAATCGAAGTAACTAGACCGAATAAATCAAACTGTAAGAAGAAAAATCGAACCATACCGAATTTAATTAGGTATGATAATGGTATATCATTTTAAGAAATTAAATATCGAACTAAAATATCTAGATATTGTGTCGTATCTACCGATGAATACTCTTAGCTAGATTTGCTCTTATATTTCAATGACAGAAGTTTAACACCAGATGATGCGATGTTTCCCACAATAAAATTACAAATTTTTAATGGAACTCACCTTGTCTAACTTATACCAGATTTTATTACGTGAAATTATCTTAACCCTCCATTACTTAATAGCCCCCTCCTCTTTCATCTCTTTTTACGAGTGACATATATGAGCCATTTTGTTAATTTAGTAGCACTATTTGAGCCTTTTTTCTAAGCCGCCACCACTATATCTCAATCATTGTAGCACCCTGATTCTCACCACGAACATATACACAAACTTTTGAATCACACACTCATACTTTCTATATTCACCTACACCTCACTATGGTCCCACCTTCGTAGATACCAATCATAATTCAAACACCACAACTTTACCAATTTCATTCCGCTACCTCTAGCAATTGTTCTTTCTCTTTTTGGTTGGGTAGCGACTACCTTTATTACCGTAAGATGATCTTCATCTTCTTTTAAATCACCTGACGAGCGTAAAAAATACGAAATTGACTCTCGCTAATCAAAGATAGTATAGAAAAAATTTGTCTACACATGGATTTGATTTAAATAATGTTCGAGTAATTTTTACTTTAATTGCTATTCAAGAGGATCAATACTTAAGTTAAATGATTATGAACTACGTTACCTACTAAATTAAAGAAATTGACAATTGACGGCAAGGAATTAGAGATTCCCTGAGTTAGTTTCTTATCAATGTGAAGCATACCGGTCATGACAGGATATGTGCAAGATAGCTATTTGGGATTCAACTCTAGTTTAAACGAATTCACTCGATGATTACTTCAAACATGTAGTCAAGACTCCTCTCTCGATTAAATCTTGACTCTACGAGGTGAATTAATATAAACACTGTGAAAGTATGCAATACTGCATTAACAGATTAGTTTTTAGGAAAACGTCTCTTGAATATTCTCCTAATTTGATCTAATCAACAATTCAGCAAGATCTTTAGATTACTTAAGAGAATAACTAAATTAAACCAAACAAAATAATGCAGAGATAATTACCAAAATATTACTCTTTCAATTAAATAAATTGGTGAATAAAGTTGCAACAACTCAAACTCCCTAAACTAATTCAAGCACGAACAAGAGTTAAAATCCACAAATATTTATCACAATATCATATCCGTCAAACCTAAGGTAAACTACTGCATAATCATGGAAGAAGCCATCGCAATTATAATTAAAGAATAAGGAAGCATCAATCTAACGTTACAATCCAAATTCCCGTATTGAATTGATAGAAGGATGGTGAAATCCTGGGTCTTGTAGCCTACAATGCTCTTCCAAAGCTTATAAGGTCGAAATTCCCTTCAAAAATGTCTTTTTAGTGTATTTATACCATATCGGAATGGGTTCGGATAAATCTACCCTTTCCAAACCGAAATAGGACAAATACTGTAAGAAAATCACACAGGCACGCCGCGCCATGCGGGGCATTAGTGGAGAAGTTTAAATACCTATTTTTTTCACTCTGCAAGAATTTTGCACTAGTGTTTAGTGCCCCGCTATGCATGGTGTGGGGAGGTAGTATATTTTTATCAGACTAATTTTGTTTTCTCACTTTTTGATATTCAAACTTGGTCATCTACCCCTGAACGTGATCCCCGTTTAATTCTTTGGGCTTATACTCAGCCTTCAAAGCTCCATATTGTTCGAATTAGTTCAAAATTATCTTTTTTTACTCGAAATCACTTCCTGTAGGGAATGACACATATAATAAGTGGAATACACTAATACTTAAGCTTAAACACAAATAAAATGCAGTAATTGGAGTGCGAACTACGACTAAAACACGTGATTCTAGCCTACCATCAGCACCCCACATTTAAAGTGTCATGCCCCGAACATGGGCTTGGATGTAACACGGCACCCGGCGCCTGACAACATATGATCGAGCGAACCAATTGACTGACTGACATGTGAAATCATAACATACTGAATACGGAAGATAAACTAACAAATGCTGAGATACTGAAAGTCTGAATGATATAAATCAAAGTGTAGAAATACTAATACAGGTCTAAAACATATCTGTAGTCAACATTGCTTAACATAAAAAGCATGTGACTCTATCTACATGTTACTCTAGTTTATGAAGTGTCTAACAAAGTATTGAAAACACCGACTGTCTGAAAATACTGAAGACTATAAGGTAGTTATAATTCCTCGACAGAACTGCGGTTCACCCAATAGCTGGTACAAGAATGCTAGCGCTCTGAATCATCAACCTGTAAATTATTACCTATATTGTGAGATGCAAGCCCTAGGTAAAAGGGACATCAGTACATTTGAATTGCACTGGTATGCAGACAACTGAAAGAAAGAAGTGTAAATGCTGAAATTGAAACTGAGATGATAACTAATAACTGATAACTGATGACTTATAACTAAAATGATAACTACTAAAAATGAAACTGAAATGATAACTGATAACTGAACCGAACAAAGAAATTAAGGATATGAATATTCTCTCTTCTGAATGATGAACAACCTATTCATCTTAATAAACTATGGCTTCAGGCCCAATATATATGCGCACAAGCTATGGCCTCAGGTCCAAGTATACGTATACCTAACTACGGCCTTAGACCCAAAAATGCATAAAGCATCAACTACAGCCTCAGGGCCAAATATGCATAAAGCATAAACTACGGCCTCAGACCCAAATATACATAAATCATATAAACTACGACCTCATGCCCAAATATAGGTATTCAACATTCAGGAATTCAAAATCAGGAACTAAGAATCATACTGCAATACATGATATTGTAATATTGAATCACACTGAGTTACATGATAGTGAAACACTAAATAGAACTCGACTGAGACATGTATTCTTGAACTGATTATGAACGCTAAAACTTCAATTGCTTATGACATGCTGAGTAATCTAGACTGATACTTGTGGGCATCAAGCTCAAGTCTATATTGAATATGCTCTAAGCTCACAACGTTCAAAATGAAAGCCATGAACTAGTTATGAAGCTAGAGAATAGAAGTTATGCAACTATTCAAGGAACTACGCTTCATTATATTTCTGAGGCAATTAGTAACATTGTAAAAGAAGCATAGTGTAGGGAGAATTATTAACATTCCCAAACATAGAGAGTTAGCTACACATGCCTTGAACTCTGGCCTTCTTAAGCATATCACAATGCTCATCACCTTTTCAATGATAATCTATGTTAATATATATACCACTAATTCTCCTGTTTTAGTAACTTAGGAATTTTATCAAACACATTATGGGTGTAAAGCCTCATAGCCCTTAGAAATTGGTCTTTTTTTCACCAAGTTCTCATTCTACTACTTCTAGGTTATTCTACAATCCCAAATAGATGTACCTACACCATTTCTCATCGCAAGTGATTATAATAATCATAATTCAATAATCCAAAACCCTAGCATAGTTCTTATGGTTCTCTTTATTAAACCCATTCCTTATTCTCCCAAAAACTCATCAATTCATAGTTATAAATGATTAGGAAGTAGAAGCATTACCTTTTCGAATTCACTCCTCTTGAATTAGAGTTTTAGGGTTTCCTTTCTCAACAATGGTATCTCGATTGAATATCTAATGAGTGAAATGATTTACCCATGTTAATAAGGTGTAGAAAAATTAAAATTAACTTAGAATCATTATTATAACTCACCTTGGATGATGGAGGAACCTTGGAGAAGTTGGGTTCTTGAGAGCTCCCATTTCTAGAGTAGGTTTTCGTGTTTGAGGTGTGGGGGACGAGTTAGGGATTTTAAATAGGTGAACACATCCCAAAAATTGAGGAGGAAATAAAAATAGCTCAAATAAACAATATCGGTGTGGGGCATCATTAGGGTCACCAAAATAAATGTGCAAGGCGTCATCAGAGGCACCGAAACTACAGTTCCTTGCACTGTTTGGGCCACTGAGGTTGATGCCCTGGACAGTGCCTTGCACTGTCTATGGCCGTGAGTTTTCATGGCCTTGCACTATCTATGGCTATTAGACGTACCTACCATAAACTTAGTCGATTCTATTGAATTTTATGCACCTCACTCTCTGTGTTGATCCTAAAATAATTTGTTTCCACCCATACTCATACCGATAGGAATTCACACGAATAAAAGGTCACATTAATACTCATTTAACAGATCCACAATAATCCAAATTTACTGAGTGTTACGTAAATCATTGCTCGTCCTAGAGCAATCAAACTACACTTCACATAGAGACGACCTTCTTATCAGATAACTTCCCTAACACATCATGCCAAAAATATTTAAATCAGACTAAGCACTCTATAATAACATCCTAGACTCAAGAATTGACTCAAAAGCACCATGTATTTTTCAAAAACTTGCCCACTTACTCTAACACAGAGGCTAAAGATATTACTTTTTCCTTCGCAAATCATGTGCCCTTACACCAAAGATACAGAGTAGTTCGACACATAATAAAATTCAAGCACAAGTAGAAACTCAAGATAGAAGTAATTAACTCACTCTCAGAAATAAAATTCATGCGCCACAGAGAATGTACCATAGGTTTGCCCGTAATGTAATACTCTACTAATTGATCTAATTCAATCAAGGATCGAGTAGGACCTTTTTTTGGTTGTAATATACATTATAGGACAGGTAGGATAGATTTGGATATAGTGACTATACCTCCCTAAGCACTTATATATATATATATATATATATATATATATATATATATATATATATATATATATATATATATATATTCAAACCCCGTACTTATGTTGAAACAAACCCTAACCTTCATACATGATAGAATCACGCCCCAAATATCTTTAAGCACAAACAATATGAGAACTACCACTAGCATGAAATCTATTTTTTTTCTTTTCTAAGTTCTGAATTTTTTTCTTTTCAAGCACACTCACTCTTTTTTTCCTTTTAATTCCCTACAAGTGGTTCTCATAATTTTTTAAATAACGCACCTTTATCCTTTTTCAATAATTTCACTCCAAAAATCCGATCATACCTCAACTTTAGCTTTCACAGGCTCATAACAATTTTAAGTGCTCAAGAGAGGTAAAAGGTTCAAACGGATAGTCAATTCAAACAAAGTAGATCAGGCTTGCAGTGTGGTTGTCAAAGAAATATGAATACAGACTCAACAAGGTTAACTAAAATACACATTCATTAGGTGGGTAAAAGCATATGGCTCAGCAAAGAAATCCCTGTATTACTTCCTAGACTGAACAAGACTCTTATTTCGCTTTACAAATACACGGAGAAAGTTCTAGACATCACCGACATGCATAGAATATCAACAAAAACTTTACTCACACATTGTCACATAACTCACTTAGGATCGGATATTTTCCAAGCTCTCAAGTCAAAGTAGTTAAGCAAAGTTACAATTAACCAATTTAAGGCACTTATCTAAGAGTCAAGAATTGAGCCTAGGCATCACAAATAAGGAACTACTACTCTCAAAGCATAACAAAGTCACGGAAAGTCAACTCCATTTAATATTATAGTACAAGACTTCACTACTCCTACTAAAAGAAAAACTATACACACCCAGTTCAATAAAAACCCTTGGAAAAAAACCGTGACATAAAAAAAATCAAGGAGAGTTATTACACTACCAAGGGAAAACAAAATATTTTTTCTTCGAGTTTGATCCCTCAAGAAGCCAGTCGAGAAAATTCATCATCGGGAAAAGACCCTACACTTTAAATTGTGGCATGTCCCCATGACACACAAATAAAAAGCAAGAGGTAATTCCCTGATTCATCTAGTCAGTGTTCGAGTCGAAGTCAGGATCCCCTTTGCACGCTCGACCCAACGCATACATCCATGATGAGAGCTTCTTTTCTGCTCTCTTTGGGTGCACCCCGCACTTATCAGTTTCACTCTTTTCGATTTTCTCTTTCAAGTCCCCCTTTTCTCCCTCCATATTGAATATCAACCTTTCATCCCGCACTCTGAGCATGAGCTGACTTTCTTGAATATCCATAATTGCTCTGCCCATAGCCAAGAAGAGTCTTCCTAAAATCAGTAGGACCTCCCCATTCTTCTTTATTTTCATCACAATTAAGTCCATAGGGAACACAAATTTTTCAACCCTAATAGCACATCTTTTACTATTCCTTCAGGTATGCTTGTTGTCTGATCTGGCAACTGCAAGGACACATGTATCAACATGATTTCTCCAATCCCTCCCTGTAATTTTCTGAAAATAGACAAAGGCATAAGATTAATGGAAGCACCTGAATCACACGAAGATTTTTGAAATTTAGTCCTTCCTAAAGAGTAAGATATAATAAAACTCCCTAGATCTCCACATTTTTTAGGGAGCTTATTTTGCAAGATGGCCTAAGAACTTTCGACATTCCGTCATCCTTCAGTGAAAAAGGGAATGCCATTAAGTAGACTGTATCTTTCGACATTCCGTTGTACTGGAAGGTATTCATGATTTCCTCAAAATCTGTCAAGTGAGTGTTAAGATCTTCCTTCACCCTCCATTTGAAAACACAGTCATTCCGCATAGTTTGAAGCAAGCCTTGCTTCAATTCGAAATTATTCGCTGCTACTGGTGGAGGTCTAGATTGGTGTGGCATAATCACCCAATGCTCTACCAGGACAGGGTACCATATTCTTGAACTGGTCTTCAATCAAGGGACGATTTAGATTGAATCTTCGACCCCTATCATCTTTTACGGTCTCCTTGGCAGCTCTACGGGCTGTCTCAGCTACTATCCTTGCAACTTTTTCTCTATGTTGTGCTGTCTCTTTTGCAGCTAAACTTACCTCGTCGTCATTGTTATTCATCATGTGTTCTTGGGTTGAAGGTTTCCCCAAGAACTTTCCGGTAAACTCTTTCTCTTTCCTCAGTTGTCGCAAGTATTTTTCCAACTCCGATTTATAAGGTATTACTTCTTTTGAAGAAGATCAAGTCATACACCACGAACTTAACCTTTTGCCTGCACAAGGAAGAGAAATCCGTGAAGAACAAAATAAAAATAAATTCCTAAATTTTCACCAAAAACTATTTTAAAAACTATTGATTGCCAATCTCCTGTAATAGTGCCAAAATTTGACGAGCGTAAAACATAACACGAAATTAATGCTCGCTAATCAAAGATAGTATAGTAAAACATCGTCTCCACAGGGATTGAATTTAAACAATACTCGAGTAGTTTCTGGTTTAATTGTTATTCTAGAAGATCTACACTTGAGTTAAATAATTATGAACTACGTTAACTACTAAAGATAAACAATTGACAATTGACGGCAAGGAATTAGAGATCCGCAAAGTTGGTTTCTTATCAATGTGAGGAATAAGGGCCGTGACAGGATAGGTTCAAGATATCTATTTGGGATTTAACTCTAGTTTAATTCACTCTAATGCTCTAATGATTTTTACGAATTCACTCAATGATTAGTTCAAAAGTGTATTCAAGACTCATCTCTCGATTAAATCTTAACTCTACGAGGTGAATTAATATAAGCGTTGTGAAAGTATGCAAGCATGCGTTAGTAGATTAGTCTTTAGGAAAACGTCTCTTGAATATTCGCTCCTAACTTTATTTAATCAACAATTCAACAACCTCTTTCGATTACTTAAGAGAATCACTGAATTAAACCAAACAAAATAATTCAGGGATAATCACCAAAATATTCCTCTTTCGATTAAATAAATCGTTGAATAAAGTTGCAACAATTCAAAACTCCATAAATGAATTCAAGTACGAACTAGAGCTAAAATCCACAAATATTTATCACAACACCATATTCATCAAATCCTAAGGTAAACTATTCCATAATCATGGATGAAATCATCATAAATATAATTAAAGAATAAGGAAACATCAATCTAACGTTACAATTTAAACTCTTATATTGAGATGATGGAAGGATGATAAATCCTCAGTCGTGTAGCCTCCAATACTCTCCAAAATCTTTCAAGGTCAAAAGTACCTTAAAAAATGTCTTTTTGGTGTATTTATACCATGTGGGAATGAGCCCAGACGAATCTACCCTTTCCAAGCCGAAACAAAACAGATATTTTGGGAAAATCACACAAGCGCGCCGCGCCATGCGGGGCATTAGTGGAGAAGTTCAGAGACCTATATTTTTCACTCTACATGAATTTTTCACTAGCGCCCTGCGACCCGCTACGGCGCGGGACGTAGTACAATTTTCTCACTTTTTGACATCTAGACTTGGTCCTCAACCCTCGAACGTGATCCCACTATAATTTTTTGTGCTTTTAGACTTCAAAGCTCTATATTATTCGAATTAGTTCCAAATTATCTTTTTTTACTCGAAATCACTTCCTGCAGGGCATAACCTGCATAATAAGTGCAATATACTAACATTTACGCTCAAACACAAATAAAATATAATAATTAGGATGCAAACTACGACTAAAACATCCGATTCTAGCCTACCATCATAATCCCAAGAAACAAATAAATTCACATTCAATTCATCTTCAAAATCCACCATGATGGTGCATGCTAAACACATATTCCCTTGTAAAAATAACATGAGAATGGCGCTCACGTTTTAATTTTTGGTCCAGGTCTCATCTTCTATTGGTACAGGGACCATTCATACACAAAAGTATGCATAGAGATGTAGAGGTGTCGATTATTGAATATTTTCTCTAAAATTTGTTATTCTAAGGGTGTGTTTGGTATGAAGGAAATATTTTTTAATTTTTGCATGTTTGGTTGGCTTAAATGTTTTGAAAAATATTTTCTTCATGAACTCATTTTCTTCCAATTGGAGAAAAATATTTTCCAAAACTCTTTTTCAACATTTCCTATCCCCACCGACCTCCACCCACCTCATCCATCCCACCCCCAAACCAACCGTACCCCTACCCCTATTCACACCCAACCTAGCCCACCACCCACCCTAAATAAAAGTATTGTTAAGAATACTTTTTTCGTGTTATAAATAGAGTATTTTTTTTATTTCAATAATATGATGTAGAAAAATTTTTTTTTTTTTCAATTCAACAAACTGAGTATTTTTTTCATGATGTACAAAAAATATTTTCTTTTCATTTCAACAAAACGAGTACTTTCTTTTCATGATGTGAAAAAATATTTTCTTTCATTTTAACAAACTGAGTATTTTCTTTTTATGATGTACAAAAAGTATGTTCTTTCATTTAATAAAATGAGTAATTTTTTTTTGATGTTGTAGAACCGATACTTTCTTTTCAACAAAAAGAAGTATTTTCTTTTTAGTTATCGAGCTCTGAAAGAGTAAAGTAGCACATTGGTTCCTTGGATTTGTATGAATTTTGAAATGAATTATTAAATTCTTGAAGAAAATAAAGTCCCGCAGGAAGGAGAGCGAGAGAAGGGAGGGGGAAGCAGTACACGAAACATGAAGATTTTGGGGAAGGTGGATTGAAGAGAGTACAATAAAAAGTTATTTCCTAAAAATATTCACACACATATTCACTTATCAACCAAACAAGGAAAAATAAATGATAAAATCAGTTATTTTACATGAAAACATTTTCCTTCCCGCAAACACCCCCTGAGTTAGCACTTTTAAGATTTATGTTTGCACCTTATTTTAAAATTAAGGTGTTCACCCGTAATTTAATACTCCTAACAAGGACAAAAAGCCGTACATATAACCTCCTAAACTAATAATAGTAATTTGGCCAAACTTTTTCAATCCTATAATTAATTTTTTAATTTAAAAAAATACTTTTGAGGAGCAATTTTGGAGAAGGAGAAAAAAATAATTTCTATCTAAAAATACTTTTAAGAAAAATACACTTAAAAACTATTTTTAAAAGTTTGATCAAATACGAATTGCTGGTGAGAGTGTTTTTTAAATTAATTTGTCAAACACAAATTGTTTCTTACCAAAAAAAATAGTTGGAAGCTATAAATTTATTTTGAGAAATGATATTTCTAAAAAGTGCTTTTAATTAACTAATTGTCCTAAAATTAGAAACTCATTTTCAGTGGACCTGTGTCGGTGACACATGATTCTGGTCTCCAGCTCTTGGGACTTGTCACTTGTTGTGTCTCAGGTGTTTGCAGAGATTCTTACAATTATATACTACGACGCAAGCTCCTTTACCTTTAGCTCCATTAGTACGTCCATGGAGAAACCTCTGGATCCAACACTTTCATCTTCCTCAAATAAAGTATTCTTAAGTTTTAGAGCAGAAGACTCTTGCTGCATGCCTTTCACTGATCACCTTTACAATGCCTTACTTCAAGCTGGGTTTCAAACATTCAAACAGGACACTGACACAAGAAAAGAACAACTCCACAACGCAATCCGAGAATCAAAAGTTTCGGTGATTGTCCTGTCCGATGGCTATGCCTTTTCTCAATCATGTCTTGATCAGCTGGATGTGATTCTGACATGTACGGAGAAATTGGATCGGGCAATTCTACCCGTCTTCTACTATGTGGATCCTTCTGATGTTAGGAAGAAGAAGGGAAGGATTGGGGAAGCATTAGCATTGCATGAACAAGAATTGAAATGGGAAAGCAGTGGAAGGGAAAGGGTAGAAAGATGGAAGGAGGCACTTGCTAAAGTTGCTGACTTGGGGGGAATGGTCTTACACAATCAAGCTCGTTGGTAATTTATATATATATATTTTTCTCCCCTTTTAGTCCATTTTAATGTCTCTTTTTCTTCTTCTTACTCAATTTTGTTCTTCCTTATAAAGAACCTTTGACAAGAAAAATAAAACGGAAACAAGAACAACTTACCGGAAAATATTGTGTCGTGCCAAGCTACTGCCTTGAAAGCGATTTGGGTCCGACTGGGTGCAAATCGTTAAGATCGGTCGCTCTCCAAGGTTTCACAGCACCTCCAAACACGTGCACTCGTGGCTGGAAGTTTGGAATTTGCACAAACCAATTGTCCAGAATTCGGTTAAAGAAGAAGAGAGATGAAGGTGTTTTTTTCTGTGTTTGAAAACTTTACAAAACAGTAGAGCTGTTACAAGAAGGAGAATTTAATTTGGGGATTATGAAATAAGGATGAATAAGAATTCTAGCAAACGTGATATAAGTTCTGAAATTGCAGTTAACAGAATAACAAAAACTTGATTAAAAGAAATCAAAAGGAAAAAAAGATGGAAGAATAATAGTAGAAGTTAATTGTCCCACGTTGGTTGTGGGAATGAGTTGTTACTACTTTATATGGTCTTGGGAAATCTCACCCGATGCGCTAGCTTTTAGGGTTGAATTAGGTCCAACGTTCATTTTCATTTTCCAAGGGGGTGTTAAGTGTCCCATCTTGGTTGAGGGAATAACTTGTTATCTCCTTGTTGGCAGTTCAGTTATATCTTACATTCTTATCTCGTTTTCTTAATGTACAGGCCTGAGTCAAAATTTATTCGAAAGATTGTTAATGTGGTCACAAATAGACTAAGTCGAACAGCTTTGTATGTTGCACCTTACCTAATCGGCATAGATCGCCGGGCTAAGCATATTAGCTTTTGGCTGCAAAATGGATCGGCTGACGTTGGCATATTGATGGTTTACGGCATGGGCGGTATAGGGAAGACTACTCTAGCCAAGTTCATCTACAATTCAAACTTTCATGCTTTTGAAGGTAGCAGCTTTGTGCTTAGCATAAGAGAAATTTCAAAGCAACCTAACGGTTTAGTTAAATTACAAAAGCAAATACTTTCTGACATTCTAAAAAGGACAAAGGAACGAGTATCATCCGTTGATGAAGGAATTGTTAAGATTTCAGATGCCTTAAGTGGCAAAAGAGTCCTACTTGTTCTTGATGATGTGGATGATTCTGATCAACTAAATGCAGTATTGGGGATGAAAAGTTTATTTTACCCAGGAAGTAAAATCATCATAACAACCCGACATGAGCGAATTCTAAATCCTCACCTAGTTGATAAGGTGTATACCGTTGAGAAACTGGGCACGGACGAATCCTTAGAGCTCTTCAGTTGGCATGCCTTTGGAAAACCACATCCTGTGGAAGGTTTTCTTGTGGCATCAAATGAAGTAGTGAAACGGTGTGGAGGAATTCCACTTGCACTAAGAGTTTTGGGTTCTTCCCTGGCAGGACAAAATTTGGATGTATGGCAAAGTACAATAAAGAAGTTGCAAGTTGTTCCTAATAATCGGATTATTGAACTGCTCAAAATCAGTTATGAATCTCTAGAAGATGATGATAGGAGTTTATTCCTTCATATTGCCTGTTTCTTTCTCTGGGAGGATAAAGATTTTGCTGTCAAAATACTGGATAAATGTGATCTTTTCACTATAGTGGGGATCCAAAACCTCATTGATAGAGATCTCTTGTCAATACTAAATGGTAGGCTCGTCATGCATCAACTGATTCAAGATCTGGGAAGAGAAATTGTTCGTCAAGAATCTGTTAAGGAGCCAGGGAGGCGTAGTAGACTGTGGCGTCATGAAGAATCTTTGTACATATTGAGAAACAAAACGGTATGCAACTTAATCAGTTTAGGCTTTTTCCTTTAATCCATGCATGCACTTTTCTCTTACATGTCTGTTTCCTATTTTTATTAGGGAACTGAAGCAATTGAAGGCATCATTCTCGACGGAAATATGCGTAAGGGGCATGAATCAACCAGGATAACATCTAATGAAAATTATGGCAAAAAAAGTAAAGTGGAAGAATTTATGAATAATTCTCAGGAAGATCGACCAAAGCAGAATTGGATGTCCATTTTCTCTCGTCATATCATGGGCACAAGGGAAGTTCCAAATGAGGATTTGGAAACTGACTCATTCACAAACATGCACAAGTTGAAATTTCTGTTGCTTAGCAATATACAACTTTCTGGATGTTACAGCAAATTTCCCAAGAAATTAAGATGGTTGTTTTGGCGTTTTCTCCAGTTAGAATCCCTACCAAGCGACTTTCCGATGGGAAAACTTGTTGCTATAGACCTTTGTTACAGCAGCTTGAAACAACTTTGGACAGCACCAAAGGTATGTACTTTGTCCATGCCCTTTGTCATTATCTGCTTGTAAGTATTTATCATCAGTTGCATCCAGCATTATTTTAAATGATCAGTTGCATCTAACATATCTTTTCGTTTCTCTTGTTCGTTTGACTAGTTACTCAGATGGTTAAAGTTTCTCAATCTCAGCCACTCTTATCAGCTTAGAAGAACTCCTGATTTTTCATTACTTCCCAACCTTGAACAATTAATCCTCGAATATTGTACAAGTCTAACTGAGGTGGATGACACTATTGGATATCTGGAAGGACTCATTGTTTTAAGCCTTAATGGTTGTATAAACTTGAGGAGCATTTCAGAAAGTGTTTGCATGTTAACACATCTTGAGACCCTTGATATTTCTGGTTGCTCGAATCTTGAATATGTCTCCCTGAAGCTTGAAAAGTCGGATTTTCCAAGTGAGCTTTCAGATGAAAGTGGAAGAAACCAAATAAATAGTACCAAGCTTGTAAGACCATGGCATACAATCTTGTGGTCTTTGCTGAGGAAGGAGAAAGTATGTCATAGAGTTTCACCAATCAGTTTTCCGACTTCTCTAGTTACTCTAAGACTTTCTGACTGCAATCTGGGTGATAATGCATTTATCCATGTTGATTTTAGTAAGCTCAATTTGCTGAAAGAATTGAGTTTGAGCCGAAATCCACTTTGCCATCCCCCAGAGAGCATTAGATATCTTAGCAGGCTCGAAAATCTTTCACTAAATTCGTGTACAAGGCTAAAATCAGTACTCGAGCTGCCAAATGGTGTTGAGATTGTTGATACAACTGATTGTATATCCTTGGAGAAAGTATCAGGTGCACCTAGCTCATGCAGCATTCTGTACATAAACTGTGCCAATCTGGTTGAGATGAGCCCTAATTTCAAGTTAGAACATCTTGAAAATGTCAATGCAGAAACTCTCGGCTATTTGGGTTTGTCAAACTTGGAGTTGATTAGAAATGTTACTTTTAGATTAAGATTTGACATTCAGAAATTGCATACTGACGAAATTGAATTTCCAGAGTTTGTCCAAAATGACATGGCAAAATTACAATCTCTCCCACCTAAGAAGCTTCCCGCTCAGGTGCATCTTTCTGGTTTTGTGTAAATTGAGGCATATATATTATATGCTCAACTGATTGTGCATCTGCTTAACATTTAATGATTGTCATGTATCAGGGATATTACTGCAATGGCGTCTTCTCCACATTCCTATCGGGTGAACACGTGCCAAGTTGCTTTGACACGAAGTTGAGTGAGCCTTTCTGTTCATCGTTCATCATTCCTACTCCTGATAATCATAGAATTCGAGGCTTGAGTTTTTGCTTGGTGTATACATGCTTGGATAGTGAAGAAATGGTAAGTGAGGGCCATTGCCTGTCCATTACAATTAATAATTTGTCGCAAAAGATCAAGTGGAAGCAAGACCCTATATTTCTAGCTATTCCTGAAGTTGAAGAGCGGATGATGTGGTTAAGTTATTGGGAAATTGGCAACTCGTTGCAAACAGGCGATGTTGTAGAGATTTCAGCCAGTGTTGGAGATAAACAACGTTTCAGTATCAACGAGGTTGGAATGAGGATTATATTCCTGGAAGAACAACAAGACCAGGAAAAAGAATCTAATTGTGAAGTTGAAGAGTTTTTTTCTAGTCCATGTCATCAGAATTTGCTCCTTGTCAGAGTCTTCCCGATGTGATAAAAGGTAGTTATTAAGATGGTAGAATAAATTGTTGGCACATGAATCGGAGTTCTTGCTCAGGTCTTAATTGTTGTTTCTATTACACTTAATGTTAAAGGATAGCGTCCTCTGTCTTCATTGGATAGTACAAGGGGAACATAGTTTTTTTTCCTCATCCGTCTACATGATTTTCCTTTTTTCAAGCAAAAATTTCTTTGCAACTAAATATCATGTCAGCCTGGGACATCCTGCTATGTTTCTTTTCAGTCATGGTGGTCACACGTTGTACTGAATTTTAAAGCTGTAATTTCATTTACTGAGCTGTATGGAGATTCTTGTATCGAATCATATAGTATTCAAGGTTAATTTGTCATGTCAAATGCATCTTTACATGTTCTCAGGAAGAAAAAAAACAAGAACGAAGACTAGGGGAATCCTACATTACTAATGCAGCTGTCAGAGTGGGGAAATGTTGGCGTGAATCTTCAGAAGATATGAACCTTCGAGTGGTTTGTCTAAATAGGTAAGATTACTTCCTGGTGAGAGACGAGTAGCAACTTTTCGATATGCACCAACATATGTAGTGCTTGCATGTTTGCTCATTTTATCTTCTTTGTAGCTTTTGCTGGAATTTTTATTTCCATTCTCGATCGTTTCCTTAGATTCTGTCATTCACGTAGGACTGTTGTCATGCATTTAGCCAAAGGCAAACTCAAGATTTTAGGTCAGTGAGTGCAGAGTACTACAGACAAACTACTCCTTTGTGACAATTTGTGCCGCTCTGTTTTATATATATATATATATATGGAACGTTAAATTTGTTCTCTTAAAATTCCTTATCAATCAATTGAACTCCTAATTAACCATCCTTTTGGCATAATCTTAATCATCCTTCTTCCACCGTGTAGATCTGAAGTATGATACCCTCGGATGGGTTTTTATGCACATTCACAAATTATCCTGGCTGCATCCAGTGTTTACTTCTAGTCCCCTTCATGAAAAACATTATCTTTCTATCCTTATAAAAGTTGTGGACATATCTTAAATCTTTCTGCAGAAGGATGTCAGATGGAGCTCTTTTGCAGCATCAACACCAGATAACAGCTTATGTTGGAGGGCCTTAATGTTGGAATTTAGTTGACTGATTCAAAATTTAATATGCCTATTGTTGAAAAGGTACAATATTTTCTGGAAAAGATATGTCCAATCTTTTTAGGAGACATCTACTCATTAATTGAAGAGAATCCAATCTTTGTAAAAGGACACGTCTACTTAGAAAAGGTGCAATAGTTATCTTTTTTCTCTCTATAACTCCTGTAACACTAGAAATCTTCATCATTTGAATTTCATTTTGTCATTATTCTAAGAGTCATTTTCCTTCATTATTTTGATTCCTACCAAAGTAGTTGGGAGATTTAAGGGGTTGTTTGGTAGGGTGCATAAGAATGATGCTGGATATGTTGTATTAGTAATGCTGGTATTACTTATGCTGTAATTAGTTATGCTGTCATATGTTATCAATTGTTTGGTTTGATGTATTAAAGCATTGCACAATTTCTAAAAAATTTGTTTGTTTACACAAATACCCTCATAATCACCCCATCACTTTATCCTTTTCAAAAACATATGTTGAGGAATATTTTTATATGAAAAAGGTTTTAAAAAAATTATTTGATTTGTCTACCTATATTATAGTATAGAATAGTATCTATTTATATACAAAAAAATATGCTAAGTATTTATTTATTTATTAGGGATATAATTTTATATCCAAAATTCTTGATAGTTAACTATTGTGTCCTGTTGTTGATTAAATATTCTTCTTTACCATCTCTAATTGATGAGCGCAAAACACAACACAAAATTGATGCTCGCTAGCCAAATATAGTATAGTATGATCATCATCTTCACAGAAATTGGATTTAAATAATGCTCTAGCAATTCCTCGTTTACCTACTATTCAGGATGATCAAAAGTTGATTGGCATGATTACGAACTGGGATTAACTACTAAAGTAAAACAATTGACAATTGACTGCAAATAACTAGGGATTAGCAGATAGTTTCTTATCAATGTAAGAAGTAAGGGTTTTCATATGATAGGTGCGAAGGTTGTTATTCTTGATATGATACTGTTATATTTCACTCTTGAGGTTCTATCGATTCTCACGAATTCAATAGGTCATTAGCTTATACATCCAATTCAGACTCCTCTCTCGATTAAATCTAAATCTTTCAAACAAATTAATTGTCACGTCCCCAATTTCTCTTCATAGGATATCCTGACGACATCTAGTCTCTAAGACTACGTAAGCCTAACATACATGCGAAAATAACTGCAACGATAATTTAAAAATCTTAAAACCCAACAACTATTATAAGGAAAAATTACCACATCTCAGTGTATATACAACATCCCAAAGTCCAGCGAAATACAAGTCACAAGCTCTATGACAGTATCAAAGTAATCCCTATACAATTGTATCTAGTAAATTAAAGAAGGAAAAATATAGAAATGGATAGAAAGTGACTCCGAGGCCTGCGGACGAGGACGTGTGTACCTTGAAGTCTTCAAATGTGAACTTCGCTCACTAGTGAAGATGTAGAAAAATATTTTTTTTTCAATAAATTCATGATGTAGAAAAATATTTTATTTCATTTCAACAGAAACGAATACTTTCTTTTCATGATGTAGAAAAAATATTTTTTTTTTCATTTCAACAACTGGGTATTTTTTTCATGATATACAAAAAGTATTTTCTTTTCATTTCAACAAAAATAATATTTACTTTTAATGATGTAGAAAAAAATGCTTATTGCTATAATGATGACAATAATAGTTATAAGTGCATTCCACAAAAATGAAGGTTCAATTTGACATGTACATAATAAAAAAATAACCATGAGAATAAGACCCTAAGGAAACATTTATATTTATGATATAAAATTAGTTATATACTCATATACATTATCTTTTTAACTCTTATGTCTCAACTAAACTTGCAAAATTCACTACCCTCTTTCTTGAAAGCACAATAAATATAAATGTACGACATGACAGTGAAGGTTCTAATGATATGTATGTAAAAAGAGCAACCATGAGAAAAAGAACTCTAATGAAAGATTTATAATTGTGATATAAAATTAATTTTTTAACTATATAAAAAAAATCTATTATGTCTCAACTAAACTTGCAAAAAAATAATTTTATGTATTCAGGGGGCGTTTGGACATAAGAATTGTAAAATTCCAAAAAAAAAAAAAAAAAAAAAATCAAGTGAAAATGATATTTGAAAATTAGAGTTGTGTTTGCGCATGAATATAATTTAGGGTTGTTTTTGAAGTTTTGTGAGTGATCTAAGTAAAAATTTTGAAAAATAACTTTTTGGAGTTTTTCAATTTCAAAAATTCCAAAATTCATCTTCAAGTGAAAATTTAAGTTTTATGACCAAACAAAAAAAGTTGAAAAATTCTTATGTCCAAACGGGCTCTCAATATTCTTTTTTTAACATCATCACCAGTTGAAAAGTAATCATGACACATGAAAGAGTGTCTTGTATTTTAATAGGTCAAATACATATACAACCCATTTTTTATTTTGGCCCTCTAACTCTCTTTCTTATGTTTCACTTTAACATAAAAGCTGAAATCAGTGCAAAAAATATAGCGTATGTGTATACAAAGATCTGAGGTGTAATAAATAAATATCCAATTAAATGTTGCCACCTGATTTTTTTTATCCATGTCAAACAGATCAATACTAAAATACCCGAACTCGACTGTATTTTTTCATCCACTGTTGCTCCATCTTCATTCTCTAAGTTCCAAAGCTTTCATCTGCCGATTTCATATCTTGCCCCTTTAGATGAAATAAACCCACAAAAAATATGATCGAGTTCAGGTATTTTAGTATTGACCCGTTTGATATGAATGAAAAAACTAGGTGACAATATTTAATTGAATATTTATTACACCTCAGATTTGTGTATATACACGCGCTATATTTTTTGCACTGATTTCAACTTTTGTGTTAAAATGGAACATAAAAAATAGAGTTGGAATGCCAAAATGAAATATATAAAATAGAGTTGGAGGACCAAATGGAACAAGGTAGAGATATAGTGCCAAAATAAAAAATGATGCCAAGGTAAATAGACTGTATATGTATTTGGCCATTTTAATATAAATAAAGGGGTCCAAAACCTAACCTAGGGGACCCATCATCAGATTTTTGTTTAAAAAACCCTAAAATCTAAAGCACCGTCTAATTCTTACAAGGGAACAGTCGCCCCTCAAAAAATCCTCACTCCCCTCTCATTTTCTCATTGTCATGCCACCAGCAGACCCACCGACGGCGCTCCTAACCACATCTCTCTTTATCTCTCATTGTCATTGCCCAAATTACCACCTGGACTGTATTGCGGAAGCCAAATATATATAGTGTGAATGAGTCACAACTAATATACCAAAAATTATATCAGCCACTAAATAATAAATAAGACAATAAAGCAAAAATAAAAGGAACACCAGAATTTACGAGGTTCGGCTAATTTTTCCTACTTCCTCGGACATAACTAATATTTTATTCTACTCCAAAAATACAAGTGAAATAATTCTAAAAAGAGAAGATACAAATGCCTTAAGAAGATGAGAAGGCAAATGAGAGGTGTGTTTAAATCCTAAACAGTAGGCCTCCTTTTATAGGGTGAAATTCTCCCCCAAATGAAGTCCCCCACCGATGTGGGATGAACTTTTGACATATTCAATAAATCTCCACCTTGGCAAAATTCCATATCTTCAATTTTTTCTCAGTAACATATTTTGGTTGTGTATTCATCTTCAATCTTCAGTGTTCAACAATATTGATAAAATCCAAACAATGTTGAAATTTGACTGCAATCACCACTTTTGTCAGCATATCAGCAGGATTCTCTGTAGTATGAGTTTTCTTCACCGTGACTCCACCTTCTTCTATGATTTCTCGTGCGAAATGATACCGAACATCAATGTGTTTCGTCCTTGCATGATAAACTTGGTTCTTCGCTAATTGAATAACACTTTGATTATCATAAAAAATTGTGATACTTTTATGTCCAATACCAAGCTCTTTTAGCAACCCCTGAATCCAAATTGCCTCCTTCACAGCCTCTGTAATAGCCATGTACTTTGCCTCATGTTGTAGACAAAACAACTGTTGACTGCAAAGTAGACTTCCAACTAACTGGTGCCTTTGTAAAAGTAAACATATAACCAGTAGTTGATCTTCGTTTGTCCAGATCACCCGCAAAATCTGAGTTACAATATCCAACTACAGACCGATTGCCTTCCTACTCAAAAACTAACTCAACATGTACAGTATTATGAATATACCGTAGAATTCACTTCATATCTTGCCAATAAACCTTTCCTAGATTATGCATATATCTGCTAATAACTCCAACAACTTGTGAAATGTCAAGTCTCGTACAGACCATTGCATACATCAAACTATCAACAACATTTGCATATGGTACCCTTGACATATACTATCGTTCAGCTTCATCTTTTGGCGACATAATAGTACTTAGCTTAAAATAGGGAGCAAGTGGAGTACTAACTGGCTTAGTTTTGTCATCTATGCCAAAATATTGCAGCACTCTCTTCAAATATTCTTTCTGAGATAAACAGAGTTTCTTTGAATGTCTATCTCTTATTATCTCCATGCCAAGAATTTTCTTTGTCTCACCCAAATCCTTAATCTCAAACTCCTTCTTCAGTTGAATCTTCAACTTATCAATTTCTTTCGAATTCTTGGAAGCTATCGACATATCATCAACATATAGGAGAAGATATACAAAGGAACCTTTAAGCTTGCGCAAATACACACAATGATCGTATTTGCTTCTTTTGTACCTTTGCTGCAACATTAACTTGTCAAATCATTTGTACCATTGTCTAGAAGATTGTTTCAATCCGTACAATAATTTTTCAAGTTTACACACCATATTTTCTTTTCCAACAACTTTGAATCCTTTTGGCTGAGTCATGTAGATTTCCTCCTCCAAGTTTCCATGTAAAAACGTAATTTTTACATCCATCTGAACTAGTTCCAAATCCAACTGTGCTACCAAATCCAACATAATTCTAATGGAGGAATGTTTTACAACTGGAAAAAATACTTCATTGTAGCCAATTTACTCCTTTTGAGCATATCCTTTGGCCACCAATCTTGATTTGTAGCGAATCTACTTGGTTAGGAAATCCTTCATTCTTTGCGTAAACCCATTTGCACCCAATTGCTTTCTTGCCCTTCGGGAGATTGGCCAATATCCATGTATGATTCTGATGAAGGGACTGTATTTCATCATTCATGACAATCATCCACTTATCTTCTTCTGAACTTTAGACTGCATCTTTATAAGTGGTAGGAACACCATCAGCTACAATTGAGGCGGCACAAGCCACCGTCTCTATGAGACGAACAAGTTTTGTTATTATCCTTTTTAGCCTGCTGGTTGCTATTGATTCAAGTTGTTGTTGAGGTTCCTGAGTTGGAACCTCCCTCTCAACTGGCTCTTCTTCTAGAGGATGATCTTCATTTGTTTCCTCCTCTACTTCTTGTGTAGGAAAAATAAATTTTCCCTAGAACTCCACCTACTTAGAAGCACCGTCATCTTGTTTGGCATCTTCATTTGTTACCTTATTTACCATAGCAGATTCATTGAAGGTAACATCTCTGCTGAATATTACTTTCTTTGTCATAGGACACCATAAGCCGTATCCTTTGACTCCAAAAGTAATCCCCATAAAAATAGCCTTCTTTGACCTTGGGTCCAATTTTGACTCTGTCACGTGATAATATGCCGTTGAGCCAAACACGTGCAAATAGTCATAATCTATAGCAGGCTTTCCATACCATTTTTCAAATGATGTCTTGCCATCAATAGCAACAAATGGTAGACGATTAATGAGGTGGCATGCATATGTAATTTTCTCAGCCCAAAATTCTTTGCCCAATACCGTACCTTCTCCAGCAAGGTTCGATTCATATGTTCTGCCACTCCATTCTATTGTGGTGTATGTCTAACAGTGAAGTATCGGACGATGCCATCATTTTCACAGACCTTATTGAAATGATCATTTTTGTATTCACCTCCATTGTCTGTGCGAAATACACTTGATCCTCCTGCCTGTCTGATTCTCCAACATCGTCTTCTATTTGAGAAAAATTCCCAACACTTCATCTTTTCTATTTATTGTATACATCCACACTCTTCGGGAAAAATCATCAACAAAGATTATAAAATAGTGCTTCCCACCCAATGAAGGTGTTTTGGAAGGATCCCAAACATCAGAGTGTACATAATCCAAAATGCCTTTAGTATTATGGATCGCTGAACCAAATTTAACCCTTGTTTGTTTTCCTTTAATACAATGCTCACAAAACTCCAAGTTGCAAGTTTTTACTTCTTTTAACAATCCTTGATCTGATAGAGTTTTCAAGGATTTTCCTCCAGCATGTCCCAAGCGCATGTGCCATAGCCTGGTTGATTTTGCCTCTTTTTCATCACTGGATATCACTGTCGTTGTCCCAATAACTGTACTACTACAATAACGGTACATGTTATTGTTCTTTCGGTTTGCCTTCATTACCACTAGTGCACCGGAGAATACTCTCATCACTCCATTTTCTGCAATGATTTTGAACCCTTTTGATTCTAGGGCTCCCATAGAGATGAGATTTTTCTTCAAACTAGGTACACATCGAACATCTGTTAATGTTCTAATCATCCCATCATGGTTCCTTAATCATATTGAATCAATGCTATATGAGGTAAGAAGGATGTTATCCGCTGTTTGGATGACTCCATATTCTCCTTCTTGAAAATCCACGAACCAGTCCCTGTTGGGACACATATGATAACTACAAGCCGAGTCCATCAACCATACATCTGATGATGTTGATGACACTGTTGTAACTAATGAGAAGTCTGAATCATCACAATCAACTACATTTGAACCATAATGGCCTTTCCATTGTTATGTTTGGCCTTATTCTTCCACTTTGAACAGTCTTTCTTCCAGTGCCTCTTTTCTCGACAAAAGGCACATGCATCTTTGCTAGGTCTAGATCTTGACTTGGATCTTCCTTTCTTTGTCCTCGTTTGATTTTGAGGACGAACCCTCACAATCAGTGCTTTCTCCTTCTCCGCATTTTGTTTTTCTCCCTTTCTTTGTTCATAGTTGTACAAAGCCGAACAAACTTCTCTGAGGGAAATTTTTTCATTCCCATGGAGTAGAGTAGTTTCAAGGTGCTCGTACTAATTAGGAAGTGACCCCAACAACATCAAGGCCAAGTCACCATCATCAAAAGTTGCATCCATATTTTGTAAATCTGTGACCAACTTATTGAAACCGGTGATACGTTCATTCATTGTGGTACCAGGAACATAGGTGAAGCGAAACAGTCTCTTCTTCATGTACAATTTATTTTGACAGTTTTTCTTCAAAAATTTATCCTCCAATGCTTTCCATAATTTATTTGCAGAAGTTTTCTTTGTGTATGGATATTTCTGCTCTCTAGCAAGGTAGGATCGAATGGTACCGCAAGCAACACGATTGATAATTCTCCAATAACATTTGGTTTTTTTCTTCAATGGCAAGATCAAGCTCTTGTTGAAAAAGGACATCTAGAACCTCGCTTTGCCACATCCCAAAATGTCCTGACCCATCAAAAATTTCTATCGCAAATTTCGCATTTGACACAATTCTTGTCATAAGTAAAGATGTCAATGTTGATGTATTGTTGACACCTGATGTAGATTCTTCTTATTTATTGTCTCCCATCTTTAACACAAATATTATTTAATAGCTGACGACACAAATCAAGATTATTTCCTTTCTAGTGTGGAAGATCAGACTAAGTTACAACCACATAGCATACTCAGACAGAACCTTGACTCAGTTACCAAGATAAATCTTTTCTGATGTGTAAGATCAGACTATGCTGCAACCACAGATCATACTTAGACAGTACCTTGGCTCTGATACCAATTGTTGCGGAAGCCAAATGTATATAGTGTGAATGAGTCACAACTACTATACCAAAAATTATGGCAGCCACCAATAATAAATAAGACAATAAAGCAACAATAAAAGGAACACCAAAATTTACAAGGTTCGGCTAATTTTGCCTAATTCCTCGGACACAACCAAAATTTTATTCCACTCCAAAAATACAAGTGAAATAATACTAAAGAGAGAAGATACAAAATGCCTTAAGAACATGAGAAGGCAAATGAAATGTGTGTTTAAATCCTAAACATTAGTGAAATTCTCCCCCAAATGAAGTCCGGGATGAACTTTTGACATATTCAACAGACTGAACCCGTTCTTTTTCCTAAAATTGAAGCTAACTCTTATCAGATCTATTATGGAGAACGCTCGTGTCAATCAGCCTAATGCTGCTCGTCAAGCAAGATTTCCACGTATTAATCAACCAGAACCTAGTGCTGCTCGTCAAGCAAGATTTCCACGTATTAATCAACCAGAACCTAGTGCTGCTCGTCAAGCAAGATTTCCACGTATTAATCAACCAAAACCCAATGCTGCTCGTCAAGCAAGATTTCCACGTATTAATCAACCAAAACCCAACGCTGCTCGTCAAGCAAGATTTCCACGTATTAATCAACTAGAACCCAATGTTGCTCGTCAAGCAAGATTTCCACGTATTAATCAACCAGGAGTAGGTATTCCTCGGGGGCAAGCTCCAGTTGGTGGTAATTTGGGCAATGACAATGATAATAATGGTCCTGATGAGATTGAGCATATTGTTAATCCTCGTCGTGTTCGACGGAAGGTTCTTATGCAATGTTTCAGAGCCCGATATTACATCACTGGTACTAATCAACCTAATTATCGGCCAGCTAGTATTGGTGCTATTCATACTCCTGTGTTTTATACTTGCTCGATGCTGCTTTGTGTTACTCCCAACATGAGGGAGCACATTGAACTGGACTTCAGGGAGCTCCAGCTGAAGCCACAGGTCAAAACTTTACCTAGCCAGGCAATTACGGCTGATCATCTTGTCGACTGGGAAGTGGGGCAGTATTACAGTAATTCAAAGATACTTGTCATCTATGCATGTCTTCTATTAGCCATTTTTAAGTCACCAAATAAGAGGAATTATGAGCTATATATGGCCAAGAGGATTCGAGCAATTTCAGCTAAGGTTGGACATGATCCCGGTGAAAGGATTACAGTTCCATTCATTCTTTATGCTGCACATCGTATCAAGATCAAGCTGGGTTCTTCCAGTTATCTTAGAGAGCAGATCATTTACATGCTTCTTGAGCAGCAGAGGGGGTCTGATCAATTTGCCAATATGTGTAGCTATCTAGTAAAGATCCTATCTTGGAACGGGATGCATAGCATCAATTTCTGCTACGAAATGTTCGTTAAGACAAGGTCTCCTGTGCTGACAGATTATAGGGTGGCTGCTGAAGTTGAATATCTCCATAATGCTTTATGCAGGATATCTAAATTTGCTTATCCTCGGTTCTTTAGATATCTTGCTTCTTTAGTGGACTTGCATGCCCTGAGCCTATTTCCTACTCTCTTTACTGCAGCTGCTATGCTTAAGTTTGATGAACAAGGGTACAATTCAGTTCGGAACTTTGTAACTGCTGGTAATCCTAATGCCCATGAGACTGCTCTAGCTTTAGTTGAGCTTCATAAGAGTGCTATGCGTGAAAACCAACGAAATGTGGCGAATAGGGTCCAAGTTGAACAGCTATATCTTGAGCTGGAGCCCGACCCAGAATATTATTTTTAGAATACCGTCCTGCTTATCAAAGTTGAGTAGTGGAATTTTAGTAATGTTTCTTGCTTTCTTAGGATTTGCTTTCAAGTTCTATCTAGGGGTTGATATTACTCGTTATTTTGTTTTTGTTTTTGCTGTTTTTCCTTAATGTGTCGTAAGAATTAGCCGACTTAGAAGATGGATGGTGACGCCCGTATTGCAAGTCTAATGCACAGCCGTCGGAGACTGACGGATGCGGAACGCGGTGGTTTGTTATGGTCCATTGAAAGGTATGAGACTTGATCAGTCCAACATCCGGTATTGCAATATGCTATGTGGGATTTATATAGCCTTGGGCTCTCCCACCTTAATAATTAGCTTATAGGGTGTGGTTCTCCCTGGATTGATTGTTTAAAAAACAGGGGCAGATTCAGAATTTTAACGTCGTAGGTGCTCACTTATTTTAATATAAAATTGGTAACAATCATATAGTATAAGTACAAATTATACGAATAGGACAGTGAAAAAAGTTAATGAGAGAAATACTATTACTATTGTCATTACCAAAAATGACTTCTAGCCACAAGTTACAATAATAATGTATCATTACAAAAAAAAAATTCTAGTCATAACTCACAAATGTGCTCGATGACTTTCATATGTTGAAAACTGAGATCTCGAAGTTTGCTGCTATCAAACTCATTTGGATAATACCTATTCTTATTAAAATCACCAAATGAATTAACTCGAATTAAACTAGCCATACCGAGGAGTAAGTCAGGACTAACAACATCAAAGCGACAGTTAAGTTCTTAAAAATGCAAATCTATAACACCATAAAAAATTTCAACACGCAAATGATGAGAATATGTAACATCAAGAGCTCTACGCTTAGATTTCCAAGGAAAGTAGAGAGCGCCCATCTTTGGAATGGTTATATCATGTGTATCATAGAAAGAAGAGACATCTTTCACCAAAGATTCAAAATCACTGTTTCTTATCGTTTGTAATCATTGCTTTGTAAGAGCAAGGAGTCCCATAGCATTGACAATATCTTGATCCATCCTTTGTGATACACAACTCAACTCATTTGTCATTATTAGAACTTTTAACATCAAGTGCAACATAAAAACAAATCAAATTCCTTAATCTTACCCATAAGACTTTCAGCAACAATTCTAACGGCATAGTTTGGACACTCACGTGCAGTAAATTCAAGAAAATGAATAATTGATGAAAATAGGACAATAAGGTTATCCAATATTTTATAATGAGAACCCCAACGAGTATCACCTAGTCATTGAAACCCACGTTCTTGATTTAATCCTTGTCCAATATGCACTTCACCTCATTTGAGCAACTCCTCTAACTTTTCAGTTTGATGTTCTCGAAGCAAAACCCCACGCTTAAAAAATGCTCCAATAATATTTAAGACATTAGAAACTATACAAAAAAGTCATCTACATCTAAATGTTTATTCGCAAGAGCCACAAGTATTAATTGCAATTGGCGAGCAAAACAGTAAATGCAATATGCTGATGGGACTCATTCATAATCAAAGTCTTAACACCATTTAGCTCTCCCTGCCAATGTTTTAAATAATGGAGGATTCTTTTTCTCCTTTTCATGTTCTAATTAGTAAATAAGAGGAAATAGAAAAAGGAAAAAAAAGTAAAAGAAGAGGTAAGTTACTAGTCATCATTGAAAAGGATTAGAAATTAAGGGAATCGACGCTTTACAAAATAAGGAAACGAAAAAAAGATGCTGCAAGCAAGAATCGATCTACCTTGGGATTTCAAGCGGCTTAACTTCAACCTCCAAACCAAAGCATCCATTGAACTTTTTCATTAATGGGTTTTTGCCCATATATTATATCAGTTTTCATAAAATCTTTTATATACGGTCAAAATCAAAGAGTATGATTTTGAAGGCCTAAAATGGGCTATAGACCCGAGTTCGAGAGACTCGAAGTGGATGTTGTGTCCGGCTAAGGGACACCTGCCTCGAGGAAGCTGATCGAGTGTTTGGCATGGACCGCATTGTGGGCAGCATTATCTTCAAGTCAATCAAGAAAGAGCGGGAATTTTTCAAAGGCACAGTCACTCGGGCATTAATTATAGGATCAGGGTTGTACGAAGTAGTGCAGTTCCATACTAGGCCGTTATACACTTGTACCAATAGAATTCTTTACCCTTATGAGCAAGGTGCTATATTGGAGTTTTTTTCCTCATATATAAATAGGACCCCAATCACATTCTAAAAGATCAGATCATTCGTTGCAATAGAACATTCTTATTCTTTCTGTGTAACATGCTCTCAAAATATTCTTCAGCTTTATTGTCTTTGCTTATTGTTCATACTTTATTACTCTTAGCTTACCTCGAGGTCCCTGGATAAGTCGACCTCGAGGCCCCCTACTGTTCTAACAATGCTGGTTCGGTTCTTTATTTCTTCTTACTTAAGCTCAACATTACTTGTATAATCACTAGTATTAGAATATATCACGTATCTTTCAAAACACAAAATAGCTAAAGATAATAATGATTATTTTAGTTCTAGTTTTCCGATAACACACGTTAATTTTCACACTTTTTCTTGTCAAAGTTTCTTTGATTTCAGGTTTAATCATGTATAGCACACAAAATGCACCTGCTCACGACAGTGAGGGACTTGGAGGAAACATCGGCATAGGGCTCGGTGTACCACCCGTAAACCCTATGGGAGTGCCGAATATGATCTAGTTGCTATCAGCTCCCACAACGCTTTGAACATAGACGCAAGCGGAGACCCTATAAGAAATGCACGCAGGGAAGCCCGGGCCGGAGGCCAAGAAACACGAGAAAGGGAAGAAGGAGGAGTCAGCCTCCAAGTGATATTCGAGATGCTACAAGCTCAACAAGTCGCCATCGCTCAACTTCAAAGTCAGAACAGGACTCCTAACAATGCCAAACCAGTAAACATGCAGCATGAGCCAGGTCAAAAGACCTGATGAAAGCGGCTCGGGGACTAACCCTGCAATCATGAAAATACTCGAGGAACTGACTAAAAGAATCGAGTCAGGAAAAAAGAAGATAGAAGACAACGATAAAAAGGTGGAAACTTACAACTCCCGGGTGGACCACATACTTGGAGCACCTCCAGTTTTGAAGGGCCTTGATGCCAAAAAATTCATACAAAAACCTTTCCCCTCGAGTGCGACTCTAATTCCCATCCCCAAGAAATTCTGCATGCCCAATATACCAAAGTACAATGGAACAACTGACCCTAATGAACACATTACTTCATACACTTGTGGAATAAAAGGGAATGACTTGAACGGCGATGAAATCGAGTTGATATTATTAATTTAGTTTGGGGAAAGGCTATTAAAAGGAGCTATGATTTGGTACCATACTTAGCTCCTAACTCCATTGATTCATTTCCTATGTTGGCGGATGCCTTCGTAAAGGCACACGTCGGGGCCATAAAGATGGCCACGAGAAAATTGGATGTCTTCAAGATAAAACAAAGAGACGATGCTAAGGGAGTTTGTGTCCCGATTTCAAATGGAAAGGATGGAATTACCCCCGGCCTCCGATGACTGGGCAGTTCAGGCCTTCATGCAAGGTTTGAATGAGAGAAGTTCGATAGCATCTCGACAGCTAAAACTGAACTTGATCGAGTATCCAGCTATGACATGGTCAGATGTGCACAATCAGTATCAGTCAAAAATTAGGGTCGAGGACAACCAGCTGGGAGCCCCCTTGGGCTCAGTTCACCAAAAAGATTCACAGTCAAACCCTCGAGGGACACAAGCCGGGGATCAAGATTCAACAAAAATGGTATCAACCATACGATCGAAGAAATGATGGCCCAAGCCAAAACACTTCTCGGAGTGATCGAAGAAGTGACCAAGGTCCAGGTTCTCGGGGGCTCAAGAGCAAGATCGGATTCGATAAGCACATCTACCTCGCCGAAGCCCCCCTGATTATCATAGTACAATTTCAGCATAGATTCATTAAGGATCGTCTCAGCTATTGGGAGAATCAAAGATACTAAGTGGCACAGGCCAATACAGACTGATCCCTTCCAAAGGAAGCTGAACTTAATATGCAAGTATCATGGCCCACATGGTCACAGAACAGAGGACTGCAGACAACTAAGGGAGAAAGTGGCTAGGTTATTCAATGAGGGCCACCTTCAAGAATTCCTAAGTGATCGGGCTAAGGATCACTTCAGGGAAAGGGATGCAGGCAAGAAGAGTGAACCAGAAGAGCCCGAATATGTCATTCACATGATCATCAGTGGAGTCGACGTCCCGCAGGGACTCGTATTCAAACGTACCAAAGTATCCATCACCGGGGAAAAGCGGACTCCGGATTACTTGCCCGAGGAAACCCTTATATTCAGTGAAGAAGATACCAAGGCTCTATCTCAACCTCACAATGATGCTCTGGTATTCTATCCTTTTGAATAAAGTTCAAGTTAAACATGTTCTCGTGGATCCAGGTAGTTCAGAAAATATAATCTGGTCCAGGTTCGTGGAGTAGCTCGGGCTGCTCGATCAAATCATACCGGCATCTCGGGTCTTGAATGGCTTCAACATGGCTAGCGAGACAACTAACTGGGAAATCATCCTCCCAGTCAACGTGGCCTGGACTATACTAAACATAAAATTTCATGTCATTGAAGGTGATATGAGATACAATGCTTTTCTCGGAAGGTCATGGATCCATAGCATGAGGGGTTACCATTAACCCTCCACCAAATGATGAAGTTCCCAACGAAGGATGGGGTGAAAATAGTATATGGAGAGAAACATGCAACCAACGAAATGTTTGTAGTGCAGGACTCAGCACCGGTGTCGACTCCATCCATATCGGAAAAATTGAAGGACGAACAGACGACCAAATAGCAATTATAGCACGTTCCCTCAGTGGATCCCAAGGGACTAATGTTCGATAAATAGGTAGTTGGGAATGAGGAAGAAGATTTCCTCACTCCTCAAACCTTTGCTACCCCCGAAGAATCGGGTGCGACAAAATCGTCGATCGAAGAGCTTGAACAGGTCGTATTAATCAAGCATCTTACGGAACAAAAGGTATAACTGGGGACAGGGTTAACCCCCCAACTCAGGTAAAAACTCTTTCTATTTCTTATCGATAATATTGATTGTTTGCTTGGTCCTATTTAGATATGATAGGGATCCCATCGGAAATAACTACCCATAGACTAAGTGTCTATCCCAGATTCAAACCGGTGAAGCAAAAGAGGAGACCTCAGTCCGAGGTAAAGAATACGTTCATCAAAGAAGAGGTAATCAAACTCTTGAAAATATGATCCATAAGGGAAGTAAAATATCCTGAATGGCTAGCTAACATAGTGGCAGTCTGTAAAAAAAGGAAATAGACTCAGAATGTATGTAGATTACAAAGATTTGAACAAACCGTGCCCTAAAGATTCTTTCCCATTACCTAACATCGATCGATTGATCGATGCTACGGCTGGCCACGAGATCCTTACCTTTCTCGACGCCTACTCCGGGTAAAACCAAATTCAAATGAACCCAGAGGATCGGGAAAAAACCTCATTCATCACCATATTGTTATAATGTAATGCCATTCGGGCTAAAAAAAATGCAGCAACCGCTTATCAACGCTTATTTAATAAGATGTTGGGACATCAAATAGTCAAATCCATGGAATTTTATATTGATGATATGCTAGTTAAGTCCCTGCACGCAGAGGACCATTTGACCCATTTGTAGGTAACATTCGACATCCTTAGAAAGTATAACATGAAGCTCAACCCCGAGAAGTGCGCTTTTGGAGTTAGATCGAGCAAGTTCTTGGGATTCATGGCGTCAAATAGAGGCATCGAGATCAATCCCAATAAAATAAAAGCCATTGAGGAAATCACTATGGTAAACAATGTGAAAGTCGTGCAACGAATGATCGGACGAATAGCTGCCCTAGGTCGATTCATCTCGAGATCATCGTATCAGAGTCATCATTTTTTCTCCAATCCCTACTTAAAAAGAAGAACAACTTCGCATGGACCCCAGAATGTCAGCAAGCCCTAGAAGAATTAAAACAGTATCTCTCGAGCCCACCCTTGCTCCATACTACGAAAGAGGATGAAACACTCTACTTGTATTCATTCGTGTCCGAGGTAGCGGTAAGTGGCATGTTGGTTTGAGAAGAGTAAGGTACGCAAGTTCCTATTTATTATGTGAGTCGGACCCTAGGGGATGCCGAAACCAGGTATCCACATTTGAAAAAATTAGCTCTTGCATTAATAAGCGCATCTAGAAAATTAAAACCGTATTTTTAATACCATCCTATATGTGTATTAACTACATATCCACTTCGAAATGTCTTGCATAAGCCCGAATTATCGAGCAGATTAGCCAAATGGGCTATCGAACTTGGAGGATATGATATCGAATATCACCCTCGGATGGCCATCAAGTCTCAAATTTTGTCAGACTTCGTGGCCAATTTTGCACCTGCCCTCGTACCCGAAGTAAAGAAAGAACTCTTGCTAAAAATGGCTACATGGACGGGGGTTTGGAACCTCTTCACGGACGGTGCCTCAAATGTAAAAGGGTCCGGGCTCGACATCATTTTGAAGTCGCTTACGGGCAATATTATTAAACAGTCTATCAAAACTTCTAAATTGACTAACAATGAGGCCGAGTATGAAGTCAGGATCGCAGGTCTTGAACTAGCCAAGGGTCTTGGAGCAGAGTCATCGAGGCAAAGTGTGATTCCCTTTTTGTAGTAAACCATGTAAACGAAAGCTTTGAGGTTCGAGACGATCGAATACAGAGGTACCTGGAAAACTTCAAAAAACATTGCACCGCTTCAAGGAATGGACATTGGACCATGTACCCCGGGAATAAAACAGTGAGGCCGACGCGCTAGCAAACTTGGGATCATCAGCCGAAGAGGACGGTATTGTCCTGTGGGCTATCATCCAGCTATTAAAATCAGAGGTCGAAGAAGGCCATGTAGAGATTAACTCGACAAGCTTAACATGGGATTGGAATAATAATTACATCGATTATCTAACACATGGAAAGCTCCTCGCGGACCCAAAAGAGTGAAGAACACTCCGAGCTAGAGCGGCCCGATTTCTCGCTCGATGAAAATGGAGCGTTATACAGAAGAACCTTTGATGGACCATTGGCAGTGTGCTTGAGACCCGGGGATATAGACTACGTGTGAGCACGTGATTTTTGCCTCACATGAATTACTCCCAAAGAAATCAAAACAAAAATTGTCGATTTTATTGTGTGCATTTTTGTGAATTTTCGTGGTATTTTATGTCATTATTTGCCTGTGTCCGTGCATATTTATGTGTTTAAATAAATTAAAAATATAAAAATATATTGCATTTATATTTAGAATTAATTAAGTAAGTGGTTGTTTTACAAAAATAAAAAGAAATAAAAAAATAACGTACTTTGCGCTTCAGTGTTTAAGTATCAAAATTGTGTGATTTTATTTGGTAGTTAATCATGTGTGATAATTGTTATTAAAATTTAATTAGTGTTTTTTGATAGGTTAGTTTGGTTTTACAATTTAATTTAGGATTTTAGGATTTTACTTTTGGAAAAAAGAAAATTGGAAGAAATAAATAAAAGAGAAAAATCGGACTGGGCCAAAATGACACAACCCAATTCACACACCCCTTACCCAGCCTAAGATACCCCCTTTTACCCGGTCCAATTTGATCGTGCCTAACGACCGTCCAAACGACGTCGTTTCTGTCACGCTCAATCTGAGCCATTGGATTAGATCAATCCAACAGTCCAGATCACCCCTCTTGTAACCCGTATCCAACCTGACACTGATTTGTTCCAACTTGATCCCCTCAGTAAACCAAAAGACGTCGTCCCTTATAAGGGGATTGATCCAGGCGATTGATCTCGATTGATCTAACGGCCTGGATTTATCCCCTAATTCAGTATATAAACCTAAACCATACCCCGCCCCCAAGCCAAACCCCTCCTCGCCTCATCGTCTCTAACCTCAGATACCAAAAACCCTCCACCATGAACCGCCGTCGACCACCCGTGGAAAATTGCCTACGGTGGCGGCCGACGGCCAAACACGCCCAAATTAACACCATTTGTTCCCCATGACCTCCCTATCTCCATGCCACCCTCATCTTCCTTCGAATCCCAGCCCATCTCTTCGAATAACCAAAAAACCTAACAGTTTCTCCACCGTGTCCGGCAACATCACCTCCGATGGCCGCCAAAGTTACACCCATGAACCCCCTTGACTTCCTCTTGCCCAATCACCAACCATTTTCCTTCGAATTGATTCAAAGCCCTTCGAATATTAGTTTAAGTCCAGAAACCCTAGCGCCGCCACAAAATCCCCTGGTGGCGGCGCCACCTCCCCTTAGCCTCGAAGCAATACCACTTGACCACCCAACCTCCCTCGTCCCTAATCTAACACCACTTTCATTCGAATCGAGTTGGAACCTTTCGAATTTTAATTCGAATGAACGAGCCCTAAAAAAACCAAACTCCAGTTTTAATGCAAATTGGACAAAATTGAGGTTGCAATCAACTTTAGTCGTATGTTCTCAGTCGAGAACATTCGATTAAGGTTCATTTCAATCTCAAATCCAAAATGGGAGTTCGAGTTCAAATTTAAGGTGCCAAGGTTGATTCCCAGTTTATCCGGTGAGTTTTGTTATTTGTTTTATGTTTATGTTTAGTATTACTCCGATTACTGTTTTTCTCTACTCTTTTCTTTTATGAATTTGGTTCAGAATGATTGGATTGGTCGGATTTGTGCATTATGTGTCTTGTACATATATGAATTCTGTTCCATACCTCTTTCGTTTTGGATTAATTCATGGTTTAACTCATTCCGTGTGTAGTTAATCTTTCATTTCAACTTAATTGTTGTTTTGATTAATGAATCCTTCATCCTTGTTTCAATTCCATTCGGTTTGGTTTAGGTTTGAGTACGAACTGTGATTGAATTTGACGATTTGAAGCATGATAATATTCTGTTGAGTTTGATGTTTAATATCAATATGACTTTGGTTTATATCCAGCCTTAGTATTCCAGTGATTAGTTAGGAATTAGTTTAGTCAATTGTTGAATTGGCTATAGCTGATTAGGGTAGGGCAGTGAATCACAAGGGTTTCAGGGCTAATTTGGGATTCAAAACTTGAAAGGGTTGAGTGGTCTGTCAGTGAGTACTAGTGTATCATTAAATTAATCGTTTAAATAGTGATGGGTTGGGAATCATGAATAGTATGGGGGCTTAAAGGAAATTGATTAAAATATGTTACCCATAACAATAGAATTAAATAATGGCAGGGAACATATAATAGTGGGGAATGCACTTGCTGATATTAGGGACTGAAATAGGCATTAATGATTAAAATAAAAGCACTATGGTAATGGGGGTAATTAAAGAATTGAAAAGGTAAGATGCTAGTGGATTGGGCACTAATTGTGTGCCTATTAAAAGAGTTATGAATCAGTCATTGAAGAGGGGGGTCCTGGATCAGTGTTAGAAAAATAGGGAAGAGCCATTGTTTAGAGCTTGAACACACAGAGATAGAGAGCTTTAGGCAGTCAGTTAGTTCAATTAACATTGTTCCATTGAAAAAATACCAAAAATACTGTTACATCGAGTAATTGAGAGCTCTAGTAGTTATTCTCCATGAACTGTTTGTTTTTCAAGTCGAACTTGGTGCATTTGAGTTGAATTATGGTCTGTTGAGTTGCTGGAGTTATTTTCAAAGCTGTTTGGGTTCATTTATGGGTTATCTGGTATTGCTGGGTAGATCAGCTAGCTTTGCTTGGCTTCGAACCATTTTTGGGCTGTTGAGCAATTCTTTGATTTCGAGTTATAGTTGATCTGTTCAGTGTTGCTGCGATCTGCTGCTAGTTCTTACTGCTGACTCCTTCTTCTTCTTTTCTTATATTCCAAATATCCAGGTACACTCTCTCGAATCTGATGTGGTGTAGTTTTGAAGTAGAAATGCAAAAAATGCAGAGTCATTTGTTCCTGGAAGCCATGCTTATCTGGATTATGATGTAGTAGTAGTTAATTAGATGATAAATTTACAGCTTAATTTTGATCTGAATGTACTTAACTGGACTACATTTGGACTGTGTAAGCTACCATTCTTTTTTCAAGTTTGTATGAGTGTTATTAGCTTGCCATTCGTTGTAATTATGTTATTGTAGGTTAACAAGACAATATCATGATTAGCAAATGATTGATTCCCTGTTTGTTTGGTTTGGTTTATAGGTGCTGGCTTTAGCTAAATATTTTTTTAGAATTCTTAATTCTCTTCTAAATGCATGTTTCAAGCTCATTGGAGTGTAAAAGTGGCTAAACCAAAACAAAGATCCTGATGATATACTCAAACCTGATAGAACAATTAATGCGTCCAAACTAATTTTCATTTGTGATTGATAACTGGGAATTCAAACCTGTAGTAAACTCACCGGAGGGTTAACACGCTGTTTAACTTCTAAAATCAGAATGGCATAGTGGTCTTCTTGAACGATTTTGAATGTCAAATTGGTGTAATATAGGTTGATCGTCAGTACTAAAAATGTGTTTCAATCTGAACCTTGTCGTTGGGCTTACGTTGGCCCAATAGCATTTTAATCCTCAACAAAATTAAAGACTGGCATACACTTAAGCCTGAGGATCCCTTTATTTGCATTTCGTGTATTGGACTGTTTTTGGGGGCCCAATCTGCCCAAATATTTGAATAATGGAACTAAAGCTTTTGGTTGAGAATGGCGTGCTTTACCTATTCAAGTCTTGGCCTAAGTGTTCGTGATTGTATTATGGAATTTGGACCTTTCACACATATTGATTAACTAGGGATATTTCTTGTATTCTCAGAGATAAATAAAAAATAGAAAATTATAGGTTGCTTTAGGATTGCCTTTTAAATAAAATAAACGAGATGAGCCTCGCTAAACAAAACACATAAATTGCGGGGCTCTCGTTAAATATATATATATATATATATATATATATATATATATATATATATATATATTAAATACTTAGATTTCGGGATGGGCCGTTTAGCAAATTTCACGACCGTCCCCAAAATAATAACGCGTTAGTCTCTTTAGGCACGTATTTTAATAGTATTATCTCCCTAAACTCGGGTGCGCATTTATGTGACCCAAATCCAAATCTCAACGATGTTAAAATATGTCAAAAACTGCGGGTGCATTTATGTGACGTTGTTCAAGACTTATTTTAATGACATTGCAATTTTCTTTAAAAAATGAATAAAAAGCGATTGAAGTTAAAATTTGCACGTAGGTTCATAATTGTAAAAAATCAGATAATTTAAGCCAAATATAACAGTTGAGCGACCGTGCTAGAACCACGAAACTCGGGAATGCCTAACACCTTCTCTCGGGTTAACAGAATTCCTTACTCGGATTTTTGGTTCGCGGAATGTTCAACAGAGTCATTCTTTTCCTCGATTCGGGATTCTAACCGGTGACTTGGGACACCATAAATCTCCCAAGTGGCGAATCTAAATTAAATTAATAAATTCCGTTTCGATTGTCCTTTAGTTGGAAAAACTCCCTTTATTATACCCTTCACGGGGTGTAGTAGTGAAAAAGGAGGTGTGACAGCTCTGGCGACTCTGCTGGGGATGATTAACTCAGAACTTCGGTTCAGAGTTTAAGAATTCGAGCTTAGAATAATTGTTATGTTTGGCTTTACCTAATTTTCCTATACGTTTCCTACTAAATGTGCTAATTGCTTTACCGCTTTGATATTATCTGAACTGTATATAAAACTGCTACAAAACCCCTCTCTTCTCTCTCCTGAGGAGTGCACGCTGGTCGTGACTTCTTTCTGTTAGTGTCATATCCCAAAAATAGAACGAGGATTCGGAGGAGTTGCAAAACCGGATGGCCTTTTAGTTACCGGTACACAGCTCCCATCCTCGGCTCGAGCTGTCCGCTCGGGTAAGCCAGGTCTAGAACAAACACCCAGGTTTTAAACCTAGTATAACAAAACCTCATGCCGGATCCCTAGTAGGAACGTTTGTTTGCATTATGCGCATTTTAACTTTGGAGACTCAACACAGGGGTTGGGTCTGTCTAGGACAGGGGTACCTAAAATGAAAAGACCATCCTGATGCATCCTACCTACTGCTTGTGCATTTTATTTGTTTCGGACTTGCATGCTGACCGGCTTTGAATATTGGAAAATTTGAAAAAAAAGAAAAAAAAAGAAAAAAAAGAAAAAAAAGAAAATAGTAGTGTAGAGAGATAATTACCTATTTTTTTAGAAAAAATCAATGTCCAAATAGCGTCGAAACTCTGCCAAAATTTTGAGAAAATGAAAAAAAAAGGAATTGTTTTTTAGTTTGATTTATTTGAAAAACAAAAGAAAAAAAATCTTATTTTCAAAATTAGTTATTTTCTTTGACAGAACTACGTAAGTTTGATTCTCACCGGATGTGGGATACGTGGGCAACTCATATCGGGTTCAACTATTTGAAAAAATTATTTGAAAAAAAATAATTATTAAAAGAAAAAAAGAATTTTTTTTAGGGTAAATAAATGTCTATAAGTAAGGTGATGATATTCTTGTCTAAAATAGCCGAATGTCCCTAAAAGGAAGCCGGAAGGCCATTTTTTGCAAAAACAACCGCCTTTGGTCATTTCTCAAAATTGACCGGTTAGCAAATGCAGCCTTTAAATCTTCTTCGAAGTGCTGAAAGGCCGTATACACAAGACCGGATATTTTATGAAATTTTTGAGAAAACAGTGATGATTTTCTGCTAGTCTATTTTAGGCTGTATTGCTGTTTTGATGTTAGAATCTTTCGGAGTCTGTTAATATTGTAATGTGTCGTAATGAACACTTCTTTCTCTTACGGAAAACTTGAAAAAATAAAGAAAAAAAGAAAATCCAATTTTTTTTATTATTCATTTGGCATTTATGTCAGAACTACGCACGGTCTGATTCATGCGGGGACATGATACGTCGGCAATCCACATAAGATTCGACCACCATTAAAAGAAAAAAAAAACAAAGAAAATAAAGGAAAATTTGAGAGGCATTAACAAGGGGCACAACTATAAGAAGCCGGAATGACGCACGTAATCAAAGCAAAGGCATGATAGAATGGGTTAACTGCCTAGGTGCATGACATCCTTAATGTGTGTTTACCTATCTGTTAAAAGTCCTAACGCTAACAGGTTGCTCTCATTTTGTTCTTTTTTCAATCTCCGGAAAGGTGGTTAATTTGTGGTTCTAAGTAACGCTTCCTTGCAACACAAAGGCAAAAGACAATGGCAAAGAACAACAGAACTGAGTGGGTTGGTACGGATGCCCTAAAACAGCCGGTTGAACAGGACAACGGGTTGGTAGAAGAGATAAAAATGTTGAGACAGCATGTGGCAGACATGTATCGGGCATGGATGACTGGGAAAGCACCACCCCCGCCACTACCTAGCTTCCTGGACTCTGTCCTTACCCAAACACCGAACACAATGCCGGATGATCCTCTATACTCTCCATATCTACCCGCTTATGACAGCTTTCCCAGCCACCCTGAGTAGCTCCATCACTCGTCGTTCAACTATCTTTCCCCAAAAATGTCCTCCGGTCACATCCGCTATTCTCGACAAAGAACACCTACCCAGAGCTCATGATGCTTGATATTACCCCTTCGAGGTTACTCATAAGGTCCCCAACTCGCACAAGCAGGGCCCGCAAGATGAGCCTCAAGCTGAAAATGAAAGGTTCACAGAAAGAGAAGGGACAGATAGGGAACCCAGGAAGCTGAAAGAACCGTCCGTGTCTCCTGACATTCGCCTACCCATGGGGTTTAAAGTACCAAAATCTATACTGTATGATGGGCTTGGAGATCCAGTAGCCCATCTGAGGGGTTATTGCAAGGAAATGAGAAATGTTGGCAGGAAAGATGAGTTGTTAATGGCATATTTCAGTGAGAGCCTGACCGGGGCAGCTTTGGAATGGCATACTCATCAGGGTGTTGGTAAGCCGCGTACTTGGGATGACACGGCTCGAGATTTTGTTCGATACTTTCAATACAAATCAGGCGTTACCCCGGACCGTTCCTCCCTATGTAGAATGGAAAAGAAGCCGGGGGAAAGCTTTAGAGAGTTTGGACTCAGATGGAGGGAGCAAGCTTCTCAAATCAATACCCCGATTGGTGAAGAAGAGGTGGTGAACTTTTCATACAAGCCTAGGGGCCCACATACTTCAGTCATTTGATCCCGGCCTTGGGAAAGCCTTTCAGTGAGGTGTTGAAAATGGGGGAGCTGGTGGAGAGGGAATCAAGTCAGGAAAAATCATGAGTAGCTCGAAAGACATTCAAAACATCTCAGAAAGGGGGAAGAGAAACATAAAGGATGATCCAATGGGCTCTTTTGATCAACATTTCCAGCATCAACATCGTACCCGTGAATATCCCCATGCACTAGATGACCCTCCCCAATGCTACTTCTCTACACGGGACTCCCAAAGACATGCTTGACTTTCCAAGTACCCAGCTCCACAAAATGCCTATCCACACCCACGAGCATACCATAAACCCCCTGGGTCAGGTTTTAGGCCAAATCAGGCATTTAGGAATGAGAGGTTGTTGAAACGAGAAAAGGCTCTCACCCCTATCGGAGAATCCTATGCAAGCTTATTTGAGAAGCTAAAACAACATGACATGATTGCACCTATTCCTCCAAATCAGGTGGACCCATGTGCAAGAAGCTTTGACCCATCTAAAAGGTGTGAATACCACTCCAGTGCTCAGGGGCACAATGTGGAAAGTTGTCGTTCTTTGAAAAAGGAAATAGAAAGAATGATTCGCGAAGGGGTAATTATGATCAACGACAGTAAAAAAGAGCATGCGAATCCTCTTGGGGATGTATTGACTAAAGCTGAGGACATTGGAGCAGATAATGGTCTTGGAAATGTTGATGCAGAAGTCGGTGGCTAATATGGCATGCTTGGTAATTGGAAAGACGCTCCATCTCTTGGTCAGCCGGAGAGGAGTTTTGGTGGTTTATTTTGTTGTTATTTCTGTTGTCCGGGTTATTCTTAGGGTTGTAATCCAGATATTGTCTTGTGTCAAACCCTCTTATCCTTTTATCTTGTCGTAGTGGCTTGTTTAGTGTTGTCCAGGTTCGTTTCAGGTTTATTCAGGGTTGTACTCTGGTTTGCTTTGCTTGTTTTGTGGTTCGAATCGTTTCACTGATTGTCTAATGCAAATTCCGGTCTTTTGTTACCTCCAGTCATCTTCTTTGTCTAGTTCTTTTTATCCTTTTGTTTTGTCTTTTGTTCAGCGCCGATTCTAGTGACATGACATGCATGCATAATTCTCAGTCTGATATTTAAAAGTCAGTATAGTCAGGAAGCATTGAAATCATTTTGAAAATAAGAACAGATGTGGACATTTTATTTGGAGCCCGAGCCATGTAAAACTGGGGCAAGTAAAACATAAAGAAACCATAAAATCAAGTTGGCCATATTGACAAGGGGGCCGTTTATGGTAACGCAAGTGAGAGTGTTGTCCAACGGTGCTTTGAAAATGACAAATGAAAAGGCGAATGTGCGGATATGGTTATCAAGTCTGGCACAATTAGAAGATGTTGCAAATGTTTAATTGTGTTATTTGCACTTGGCATGCTTTGAAGATTGGAATGACGGAAGCATTTTGTTCTGCTATCTAAACGCCTCATCCTTCGTTACCCCTTTTGGGCCTTATTTATTTTCTTTCATACCCCTCTTTCGGAATCAGTAGAGAAAATTAGGAACACAAGCAGGGAAGATAAAGAAAAAGAAAAAGAAAAAGAAAACAACAAAAATAACAAAATGACAAAAGAGAAAGGAGAAATGAGAAAAGGAAAAAGAAAAAGGAAAAGAAAAGGAAAATAATAAATAAGTGAAAAAGAAAGACTATAACAACTACGTTTGAACTGATTCCTCAAAGATGATACGTAGGCACTTCACGGCTCGGTCATAGTGTAACAAAAATCAAAAGATCCCCAAGCAAGAAACTGGGGCAGAACTTGTGTTTGTTGTAAAGAAATCTAGTTCTGAAGGTTGTAATTTTGAACCCAAGTTGATTTGTTTGAGCCTTTAATACCCTTTCTTTCCGGCCCTACCAAAAATCCCACATTACGATCCAAAGAAAGACCTTTTGATCGGTCTTCAAAAGATGCCAAGTCAGGCAAATGGAAGTCGAGAATAACACTCTGATCCTCAGCAGAAAAGTAACGAAAATGAGAGAGTCTTATCGGTGAAAACCTTCACAGGCACCGTAAGGCGACGAAAGTTGAGAGAAATAAAACGAGAGAGTCTTATTGGTGAAAACCTTCACGGGCACCTTGAGGCGACTGTGAGTTAAAAGACTTGATAGTGAAAACCTTTCGGGCACTACAAGTCGAATAAAGATTGAGAATCAGATGGGAAATCACCAGACGAAGATTGTGAAGGGCGATTAACAACGGAGGATAGGCATGTGTGCATGTCATGACCATTAGAGTTGGTATCCGTGTCTGTTAGGTTTCTACTTTATAGTTTTTCTTGTTAGGAATCATCTCTTTCCTTTGTATTTTACTCTGTTCCTTTTATTTTTGTTCGTTTCCTCTTCCTGAGTCTGTTTGGCCAGAACAAGTGAGAAATGACTTCAAAATTTGCCATCAGCTTTCCAAATGCACAAGACGAAATTTGGCTAGTACATCAAAATGGCATAAGTCAAGAAAGAACAACATATACACAGAGCGTAGAGCGATAGACGTGATTTGGGAATTCATGTGGGACACAAAGGTCAAAGAGATGACAGTTCATGAGCAATGCCACAAAAAAGAGATATTGGGTCTGAACGAAGAAAAGGTATTTCAGTGACACGGAAGACGGAGAAAGTGGTTAATCAGTAAACATGCAAAATCTTCAAGTGAAATCAGCTGTCATGGAAAATACATGGGGTCAGATAAGTAGACTAGAAGTAATAGTTGAGAGATTTGTGAATAAGGAGTCGTCAAGAAGGGCAGAGGTTATCAGCCAAGTTTCAAAGATGGTCGGACAACGCATAGCATGGAAAGGAGAAAAGGAAAATCATCCCCAGCAGGAGTATCACAACCAACCACCACACTTTAAACTAAAAGAATTTTCTTTGATTTGAAACAGGGACAGGAAATATTATTGATGGCAGAGAGGTATGATACAAGAAAGATTATCAAACTGGGGCAGAAAATTTTCTTGAAGTCGGGTACCCATCGGAAGAACGAGGAAGTCAATTCAAGATTTCAGAGAGAAGAAGATAACACAAGTTTTAAAGAAGGCCATTTCGGAGGAAGAAAACACCAGTCTTAAGGGAAGTAGTTCCAGAGGAAGGAAAACACTGGTTTTAAGGAAAGTAGTCTTTGAAGGAGGAAGATAACATAGTCTTGAAAAAAAAAAGAAAAAAAAAAGAGGGAAGTAGTTTTCAGAGGAAGGAAACACCAGTTTTAAGGGAAGTAGTTTTTGAAGGAGGAAGATAACACAAGTTTTGAGGGAAGTAGTTTTTGAAGGAGGAAGATAATTCAAGTTAGAAGGAAAATGGTTCAGGAGGCAAGAGGGAACAATGGCAATAGAATGTAGTTCAAGTTGTAGTTGAGGTCAGGAGCCCGCCTGGAGAACGGAAAGGCGTTATCTTTTGAAGTTGTAGTTGAGGTCAGGAGCCCGCCCGGAGAGCGAAAAGGCGTTATCTTTGTAGTTGAGGTCAGGAGCCCGTATGGAGAATGGAAAGGCGTTATCTTTTGAAGTTGTAGTTGAGGTTAGGAGCCTGCCTGGAGAACGGAAAGGCGTTATATTTTTAAGTTGTAGTTGAGGTCAACAGCCCGCCTGAAGAACAGAAAAGCATTATATTTTTAAGTTGTAGTTGAAGTCAGGAGCCCGCCTGAAGAACGGAAAGGCGTTATCTTTTTTTTTTAGTTGAAGTCAGGAGCCTGCCTGAAGAGTGGAAAGGCGTTATATTTTTAAGTTGTAGTTGAAATCAGGAGCCCACCTGGAGATCGGAAAGGCGTTATATGTTTAAGTTGAAATTGAAGTCAGGAGCCCGCCTAAAGAGCGGAAAGGCATTATCTTTTTAAGTTGTAGTTGAGGTCAGGAGCCCGCCTGGAGAACGGAAAGGCGTTATCTTTTTAAGTTATAGTTGAGGTTAGGATCCCGCCCAGAGAAGGGAAAGGCATTATCTTTTTAAGTTGTAGTTGAAGTCAGAAGCCCGCCTGAAGAGCGGAAAGGCGTTATAGTTTTTTGAAATTGAAGTCAAGAGACCGCCTGAAGAGCGGAAAGGCGTTATATTGTTAAGTTGAAATTGAAGTCAGGAGCCCGCCTGAAGAGCAGAAAGGCATTATATTTTTTAAGTTGTAGTTGAAGTCATGAGCCCGCCTGAAGAGCGAAAAGGCGTTATCTTTTTAAGTTGTAGTTGAAGTCAGGAGCCCACCTGAAGAACGGAAAGCGGTATCTTTTTGAGTAGCTGTTAAAGTCAATAAAGCGGAGAGTTACAACAAAATTCCCCAGCATAAATCCAAGTTCAGAAATCAGAAGGAAGGCAACAGTGGTCAGAAGAAGGCAGTTCAAGCTTCGAAGGAAAAATAATTCGCAAGAAGGAAAGAAGTAGTTCGAGTTTGGAAATTAGGCATCCACCTGAGGAAGAGAAGATTACAAGTCAAGTCAGAAATAAAGAAACATCAGAGGAAACACAATTCAACAAGACAACAAGGCAACAAATGACACAAGAGCAAGTGGGAAGATCTAGATAAGATTTTATAATTCATCGGCTATAGTTTAGTCTAGCTTCTTATTTTCTTTTAGCATGGTATAATAAGGAGGTCAGTAAGCAGTAGCAGCAGCAGCAGCAGCAGCAACAGTGAGATCACAACTTCATGGTAGTCCCAGCTACCAGGCATTCCCGAACTATATTGATCTGATTCCTTTTTAGCCAAGGATATCTAGGAAACCTTTGAAGCAGAGGTTCGGTCAAAAACTTTCAAAAAATGCTTCACACGGAGTATTAAAACGGGCAAAAATCGCTCGTATCCGCTCACTTTGTCTTTGCACGAAAACTCTTCGCGTTTATGGGCAAAGAGGGGCAGTTTTGAGCACGTGATTTTTGCCTCACATGAATTACTCCCAAAGAATCAAAACAAAAATTGTCGATTTTATTGTGTGCATTTTTGTGAATTTTTGTGGTATTTTATGTCATTATTTGCCTGTGTCCGTGCATATTTATGTGTTTAAATAAATAAAAAATATAAAAATTTGTTGCATTTATATTTAGGATTAACTAAGTAAGTGGTTGTTTTACAAAAATGAAAAGAAATAAAAAAATAACGTACTTTGCGCTCCAGTGTTTAAGTGTCAAAATTGTGTGATTTTATTTGGTAGTTAATCATGTGTGATAATTGTTATTAAAATTTAATTAGTATTTTTTGATAGGTTAATTTGGTTTTACAATTTAATTTAGGATTTTAGGATTTTAGTTTTGGAAAAAAGAAAATTGGAAGAAATAAATAAAAGAGGAAAATCTTACTGGGCCAAAATGACACAACCCAATTCACACACCCCTTACCAAGCCTAAGATACCCCCTTTACCCGGTCCAATTTGATCGTGCATAACGACCGTCCAAACAACGTCGTTTCTGACACGCTCAATCTGAGCCGTTGGATTAGATCAATCCAACGGTCCAGATCACCCCTCTTGTAACCCGTATCCAGCCCGACCCTGATCCGTTCCAACCCGACCCCATCACTAAACCAAATGACGTCGTCCCTTATAAGGGGATTGATCCAGGCCATTGATCTCGATTGATCTAACGGGGATTTATCCCCTAATTCAGTATATAAACCTAAACCATACCCCGCCCCCAAGCCAAACCCCCCCGCCTCATCGTCTCTAACCTCAGAGACCAAAAACCCTCCACCATGAACCGCCATCGACTGCCCGTCGAAAATCGCCTACAACGGCGGCCGACGGCCAAACACGCCCAAATTAACACCATTTGTTCCCCATGACCTCCCCATCTCCATGCCACCCTCATCTTCCTTCGAATCCCAGTAACCAAAAGACCTAACAGTTTCTCCATCGTGTACGACGACATCACCTCCGATGGCCGCCAAAGTTACACCCATGAACCCCCTTAACTTCCTCTTGCCCAATCACCAACCATTTTCCTTCGAATCGATTCAGAGCCCTTCGAATATTAGTTTATGTCCAAAAACCCTAGCGTCGCCACCAAATCTCCTAGTGGCGGCGCCACCTCCCCTTAGCCTCGAAGCAACACCACTTGAACCCCCAACCTCCCTCGTCCCTAATCTAATACCACTTTCGTTGAATCGAGCTGGAACCTTTCGAATTTTAATTCGAATGAACGAGCCCTAAAAAAACCAAACTCCAGTTTTAATGCAAATTGGACAAAATTGAGGTTGCAATCAACTTTAGTCGTATGTTCTCAGTCGAGAACATTCGATTAAGGTTCATTTGAATCTCAAATCCAAAATGGGAGTTCGAGTTCAAATTTAAGGTGCCAAGGTTGATTCCCAGTTTATCCGGTGAGTTTTGTTATTTGTGTTATGTTTATGTTCAGTATTACTCCGATTACTGTTTTCCTCTACTCTTTTCTTTTACTAATTTGGTTCTAAATGATTGGATTGATCGGATTTGTGCATTATGTGTCAATTTGTACATATATGAATTCTGTTCCATACTTTTTTCGTTTTGGATTAATTCATGGTTTAACTCATTCAGTGTGTAGTTAATCTTTCATTTCAACCTAATTGCTATTTTGATTAATGAATCCTTCATCCTTGTTTCAATTTCATTCGATTTGGTTTAGGTTTGAGTACGAACAGTGATTGAATTTGATGATTTGAAGCATGATAATATTCTGTTGAGTTTGATGTTTAGTATCAATATGACTTTGGTTTATATCCAGCCTTAGTATTCCAGTGATTAGTTAGGAATTAGTTTAGTCAATTGTTAGCTTTCCTCATTAGATGAATTGGCTATAGCTGATAGGGTAGGGCAGTGAATCACAAGGGTTTCGGGGGTAATTTGGGATTCAAAACTTGAAAGGGTTGAGTGGTCTGTCAGCGAGTACTAGTGTATCATTAAATTAATCGTTTAAATAGTGATGGGTTGGGAATCAGGAATAGTATGGGGGTTTAAAGTAAATTGATTAAAATATGTTACCCATAACAATAGAATTAAATAATGGCAGGGAACATATAATAGTAGGGAATGCACTTTCTGATTTTAGGGACTGAAATAGGCATTAATGACTAAAATAAAAGCACTAGGGTAATTGGGGTAATTAAAGAATTGAAAAGGTAAGATGCTAGTGGATTGGGCACTAATTGTGTGCCTATTAAAAGAGCTATGAATCAGTCATTGAAGAGGGGGGGTCCTGGATCAGTGTTAGAAAAATAGGGAGGAGGCATTGTTTAGAGCTTGAGCACACAGAGATAGAGAGCTTCAGGCAGTCAGTTAGTTCAATTAACATTATTACATTGAAAAAAATACCAAAAATGCTGTTACATCGAGTAATTGAGAGCTCTAGTAGTTATTCTCCATGAACTGTTTGGTTTTCAAGTCGAACTTGGTGCATTTGAGTTGAATCATGGTCATTTGAGTTGCTGGAGTTATTTTCAAAGCTGTTTGGGTTCATTTCTGGGTTATCTGGTGTTGCTGGGTAGATCAGCTAGCTTTTGCTTGGCTTCGAACCATTTCTGGCCTGTTGAGCTATTTTGTTATTTCGAGTTATAGTTGATATGTTCAGTGTTGCTGCGATCTGCTGCTAGTTCCTACTGCTGACTCCCTCTTCTTCTTTTCTTATATTCCAAATATCCAGGTACACTCTCTCGAATATGATGTGGTGTAGTTTTGAAGTAGAAATGCAAAAAAAATGCAGAGTCATTTGTTCCTGGAAGCCATGCTTATCTGGATTATGATGTAGTAGTAGTTAATTAGATGATAAATTTACAGCTTAATTCTGATCTGAATGTACTTAACTGGATTACATTTGGATTGTGTGAGCTACCGTTTTTTTTCAAGTTTGTATGAGTGTTATTAGCTTGCCATTCGTTGTAATTATGTTATTGTAGGTTAACAAGACAATATCATGATTAGCAAATGATTGATTCCCTGTGTGTTTGGTTTGGTTCATAGGTGCAGACTCTAGCTAAATATTTTTTTAGAATTCCTAATTCTCTTCTAAATGCATGTTTCTAGCTCATTTGAGTGTAAAAGTGGTTAAACCAAAATAAAGATCCTGATGATAGACTCAAACCTGATAGAACAATTAATGCGTCCAAACTGATTTTCATTTGTGATTGATAACTGGGAGTTCAAACCTGTAGTAAACTCACCGGAGGATTAACACGCTATTTAACTTCTAAAATCAGAATGGCGTAGTGGTCTTCTTGAACGATTTTGAATGTCAAACTGGTGTAATATAGGTTTATCGTTAGTATTAAAAATGTGTTTCAATCTGAACCTTGTCGTTGGGCTCACGTTGGCCCAATAGCATTTTAATCATCAACAAAATTAAAGACTGGCATACACTTAAGCCTGAGGATCCCTTTATTTACATTTCGTGTATTGGACTGTTTTTGGGGGCCTAGTCTGCCCAAATATTTGAATAATGGAACTAAAGCTTTTGGCTGAGAATGGTGTGCTTTACCTATTCAAGTCTTGGCCTAATTGTTCGAGATTGTATTATGAAATTTGGACTTTTCACACATATTGATTAACTAGGGATATTTCTTGTATTCTTAGAGACAAATAAAAAATAGAAAATTATAGGTTGCTTTATGATTTCCTTTTAAATAAAATAAACGAGATGGGACTCGCTAAACAAAACACATAAATTGCGGGGCTCTCGTTAAATGTATATATATTAAATACTTAGATTTCGGGAAGGGCCGTTTAGCGAATTTTACGGCTGTCCCCAAAATAATAACACGTTAGTCTCTTTAGGCGCGTATTTTAATAATATTACCTCCCTAAACTCGAGTTCGCATTTATGTGGCCCAAATCCAAATCTCAACGATGTTAAAATATGTCAAAAACCGTGGGTGCATTTATGTGACGTGGTTCAAGACTTATTTTAATGACGTTGCAATTTTCTTTGAAAATGAATAAAAAGCTATTAAAGTTAAAATTTGCACGTAGGTTCATAATTGTAAAAAATCAGATAATTTAAGCCAAATATAACAGTTGAGCGACCGTGCTAGAACCATGGAACTCGGGAATGCCTAACACCTTCTCTCGGGTTAACAGAAGTTCTTACTTGGATTTCTGGTTCGCGGACTGTTAAACAGAGTCATTCTTTTACTCGATTCGGGATTCTAACCGGTGACTTGGGACACCATAAATCTCCCAAGTGGCGACTCTGAATTAATTAAATAAATTCCATTTCGATTATCCTTTAATTAGAAAAACTCCCTTTATTATACCCTTCACGGGGTGTAGTAATGAAAAAGGAGGTGTGACACTATATACTACGGGAAATCGACGAGGGCTCCTGTGGAAACCATTCTGGTGCAGACTCTTTGATTCGCAAGGTGATCAGAGCAGGATATTATTGGGATAGCATGGAAAAAGATACCAAGGAATTAGTTCGAAAGTGTGATAAGTGCCAGAGATTTGCGCCAATAATTTATCAACCCGGTGAACAACTCCACACGGTCCTATCCCAGTGGCCATTCAAGAAATGGGGGATGGACATCGTCGGCCCCTTACCAACGGCACCAGGTAAAGCTAGATTCATTTTATTTTTGACGGACTACTTCTCAAAATGGGTTGAAGCGCAGGCCTTCAAGAAGGTAAGATAAAAATAATTCATCGATTTCATATGGGACCACATCATATGCCGGTTCGGGATACCCGCCAAAATAACATGTGATAATGGAAAACAGTTCGTCGGCATCAAAGTGACAAAATTCCCCGAGAATCATAAAATCAAAAGGATCCTATTAGCACCTTACCACCCAAGTGCAAATGGGCAGGTCAAGTCCACCAACAAAACCATCATCCGAAACTTGAAGAAAAGGCTAGATGATCCCAAGGGGAAATGGAGAGAGGTGTTGCTCGAGGTATTATCGGCATATAAGACGACATCGAAGTCAAGCACGGGGGAGACCCCATTTTCCTTGGTATATAGGTCCGAAGCTTTAATCCCAATCGAAGTCGTGGAGCCTAGCGCAAGGTTTCAGCATGCCATCGAAGGCTCAATTAACGAAGCAATTAACACTTCTCTCGAGCTACTGGATAAAAAACATAAGGCCGCATTAATACGAATGGCCACACAAAAACAAAGAATTGAGAGGTATTACAACAGAAAAACCTCTGATATTTCAAAGTCAGGGACTTAGTATTGATGAAAGTCACTCTTAACACTCGAGACCCAAGCGAACTCGAGACCCAAGCGAAGGAAAGCTAGGTCCCACTTGGAAAGGACCATACCATGTCCTCAGAGTCATATGGAAAGGATCATACAAACTCAGCACAATGGAAGGTAAGCAACTGCAAAATAATTGGAATATATCAATGCTCAAGTGTTATTACTGCTGAACTCGAAGACCTTGGGTTTGAAAGCATGCGTTGCACTCTTTTTCCCTTGGATCGGGTTTTATCCCAAATGGGTTTTAACGGTAAGGTTTTTAACGAGGCAACACATATATGCTACCTAAGGGTCACTCAACAAGTATTCAAGGCTTCTTTTTGATCAACCTCGAATACTGGGGGCATCACCCTCAGAGGTTATAACTTTGAGAAAGATATTTGACACCTAAGAAGGCCCCGATAAGAGAATGTTGTAATGGGTCAAACGGTCAAATGAACCATGTCCATAAAGAATGATCGAGATCTGATCACAAAACATGTACGTATGTATTAACTATTTGAAGAAGCATCTTGGCTACATCAAAAACGCTTTGTATCTCATACAAGCCCTGCAATTGCAACCTTACGGGAAGCGGCTAAAGGGCCAAAACACCCTGAAATACCCAGGTAATTTCACTGACAGTCAATATAAGACCTCAAAGAGGCACCCTCTCGAAACAAAGGCCAAGTCCAACTCACTCGGGGACTAACTTTTCGAACAAGTTTGGAAAGTTATCAGGAAACCAGTCTAAGTGACAAACCCGAAGGCTACAACCATACTAAAGACTATGTTCATACAAGGCTACGACCAAGAAATATGGCTCGGAGACGTCCGACTTCCTCTATAAATTAAAGGCCTTCAAATATTGATAAACTGGTTAAATTAGGCTACCCTCGGCAAAAGCAAAAGATAAGGGGCCTCGATAAATTCAGTGTTGAAAATCCTAAGGGCTTCTACAAATCAACCCTCAAACAGCCCAAGGGCTTCGTAACATCAGCTTCTGGAAAACCCTTAAGGGGCATTCAACTATGTCCACACAAACATTGAGAATAATAAGATTCTGATACGTCGAGCCTTCGAAAAACCCAACGGGTACAAAAATGCTTGCTAAGGCATTTCCAAAAAATTTATTAAGTCTTTTAGCCGAAGTGAGGGAAAACTATATAGCCATATTGGAGTCCGAAATGGCCTAATTTAAAGAGTCTAAGGGCCAACCTAAAAGAGCCTAAGGGCCAAGTCTAAAAAGAGCCTAAGGGCTGATATGCAAAGAGCCTAAGGGCCAGATAAAAAAGAAATATAGGGTTAAAGACCCATGGGAGTTGGAGGCCCCATTCTCGTTTAACTCGAACCCAAAGTCCCTGAGCCCGCATTAATTTAACTTTAAGATTGGCTCGGGAATCATCTAAAACCCTAAAGGGTACGATCTTGGGCAATAAAATCTTAAGGGCCTATTGTGAGTCTAAATCAATATTCGAATTTAACATGTGAATCATTGGTAATTTTTATGAGCGGAATCGAAATAAAAGATCAGCACAAATTAAGAAAAGAGCAAAAAGCTACTCTATATTCACCCGAGAAATTTATTTTCGGAGCCATGTCCTCAGGAGTGTTGTCTTCATCTCCGGTAGCTTTATCTTCTAGGGCTTCTTCCTCTTTGGAAGCATCTTCTTCACCTTCCTCATTCGCGGAGCCACTCACCACATCCTTATTATCAGAAGAGACAAGAAACCTAGCATCATTTTTTGGTGCTTGTGCTTCGGCTATCTCCTCGACAAGGTCAAAACCTCGAGCACGGACTTCCTCGAGAGTCTCCCTCCAAGATTGACACTTAGCCAATTCACTACACCATTTTTCCCGGTTGGAGGCCGCCCTCAACTCAGCTTGAACTGTCGCGATTTTTCTATGATATATAGCAATAGATTTATCAGCCACAACCTTCGTCTTCTTTGCCTTGGCCTTGGCTTGTGCATCCTCAATCTTAGCATATGCAGATTCAGTCCGGGCTTTAGCCAGTTTGGCCCCCAGCCCCTAGACTTCGGCATCACGGAGTTGAGCCTTAGCCGAGATCACTTGAGCCTTAACAACTTCCTTTTTGGCGGTGAGTCAATCCATGTTCTCCTTCCACCGGTGGCAATCAGCCCGAACTTGGTTTACCTCACCCCAGAGCTGCCTAATCATGTCCAGCTTTTGTTACAACTGTGACATCGAAGTATCAGCCTCCGCCGCAGTGCTAAGAAGGTTGAACTTTTTTAAAATTAAAGTTATCTGCTTGTCCAGCTCGAACTCGCTTTTTTGAGCTTTGGCAAAAGCAGCCCAGAGATACTTAAGCTCCTCTTCTTTCTGACATGAAAGTAGCCTCAATGACTTCTCTTTGCTCGATACTCTCTTGAGCTCGACCTCATGTTGTTTATGCTCGGCCTTGAACTTTGTATCATCCTATACGTGAAATAAAGGCGCGTCAGTAGAAGAGGAAAACAAAGTGAGAAAAACATGTAATAAATAGGGCATTTCCTTACCCGGAGAAAGAGACGTTGGGCCTCTTCAAAAATGGAGGATGCATCATTGAAGTCATCGACACCCTCAACCCCAGCGTAGAAACTCTGGGAAGGGTCATCCACGATGATCTTACTTGGGTCGGGCATATGCAAAGTGTTGGCTTCCTCAATTGCCTCCCCAGAATAAGTTGGCAATGAAAGAGAAATACCTATTATCGCGGCCCCAAGCTCTTCACTTGGGATATTCTCATTAACCTCGGGGGCCTCAGAATTTACCCCTCTCTGGTATAGTTGTTGAAGAAGGAGGGGCAATCTCAACCCCTAGAGATATGGGGGCCTTGCCCGTCTCTTCCCTTCGGGTATCCTCACAAGGTGGATTTTCTAGTTCGGAAGGCTTGGCGGCCTCGACTGACTTCCCGACCCGAGTCACCAGCACTGATTCTTCCTCATCATTTTCCTCACCATCCGGGAGTCATGGGCTAAGCCTGTTCCTATTTGAGCAAACCTTTTTCATAGCCTTCGATGGGAGGTTTCCTGGTTTAGGGGATTTTTGGGCTCCAAGACCCTCCTTTTTTATTATCTTTCTCGGGCTTTGGGTCTGAAGGCTCGGTCGTTTCCCCAGTCGGGGCCGAGCTCATTTCAGACACATCTATAAGGCCGTGGTTCATGTCATCCCATTGGCCTTTCGCCAATTCACGCCACTTATGCTCGTCATAAGAAGATGTGGCAGCTAATTTCCTGACCCAAGCCTCGAGGACAGGCACCTCCAAGGGCACCCAAGTGTCTGCTTCCAAAAAAAAGATGAGTAAGCTATAAAAAATGAAAGAGCAAAAATAGGTATGAAGGGAAATGCGGACTCCACTTACGGTTAATATTCCACCTCTCCCGGGGCGGCAATTTTTCTTTGGGGATGATGTCCGAAGTCCTAACTCTAAAAAATCTACTCATCCAACCTCGATCTTTTGTTTCATTCGTACTAAAAAACAAGGATTTCGTGGTTCGACATTGCAGCTTGATAAGACCTCGGAATAACCGGGGCCTATACAGTCGAACTAAGTGGCTGAGGGTGAATTCTAAACCTTCGGTCTTCTCAGAAAATTACCAGAGCATGACCATGATACGCTAGAATGAATGGTGGATTTGGCCGAGGGCGACTTCGTATGTCTAGCAGAAGTCGATCACCACAAAGTCGAGGGGGGCCAATGTGAAGGGAAAAGTGTAAACACTCAAAATCCCCTCCTTATAGGTGGTTATGATTTCATCAGGCTTCGGGATCTGAATCTTGACCTCGTCCCCCCATTGACAATCCTTCCTTACATCCTTGTCGAGTTGCGTGGTTATCAGACTGATATACCGTGACACATACTCTCATCAACCCTCGACATTTGGAGTATTCTCGATACCAAAGTCCTTATTAATGATGCAATCACCAGGGTGATCTCTGCAAGCGTCGGTAGCACTACCGGTTTGGCCAGCCGGGAGGCGGATGAAGATGAAGCTTTATCTCCTTTGGGGACTGCCTTGGAAGTTTTGGCCATGGTTGTAAGGTAAGGAAGATAGGTGAACAGGGATGTAGTACTTCCTTCTAGAACTTGGCGTTTTATGGAGTTCAAAGAGGAGGGGAAACATGTGATTGGATAGATAAAGATTGGGAGAGATTGAAGAAATATAAAGTTGTTTGTTAAAAGAAGATGCCACATATTTATAGAAGGGCAGTGATGGTTCGAAGGAATTAAATGGCCGATCAACACTGGCGTGCACATAATGTTTTTAGGGAAGCGGGCCAATGGGACGTTTCGGGCACTTTGAAGGTCAGCTTCACAAGGACGGCATCATCGCAAGAGGCTCGGGAAAATCGTGGTTCAAATCGTTTCATATCATTCAATTCCAAGAAATGCGAGAACTATCTGTATACGGTCAAAATCGAGGAGTATAATGTTGAAGGCCTTATAGCCCGAGTCCGTGAGACTCGAAGTGGATGTCATGTCAGGCTAAGGGACAACTGCCTCGAGAAAGCTGTCGAGTGTCTGGCACGGACCGTATTGTGGGCAGCATTATCTCGAAGTCAATCAAGAAAGAGCGGGATTTTTTCAAGGGCACGTGGACTCGGGCATTAATTATAGGATTAGGGTTGTAACGAGTGGTACAGTTCCGTACTAGGCCGTTATACACCTGTACCAATAGAATTCTTTACCCTTATGAGCAAGGTACTATATTCGAGTTTTTCTCCTCCTATATAAAGGGGACCCCAATCACTTTGTAAAAGATCATATCATTCATTGCAATAGAACATTCTTATTCTTTCTTTTTAACGTGCTCTCAAAATATTCTTCAGCTTTATTTTGTTTGCTTTATCGTTCATACTTTATTACTATTAGCTGACCTTGAGGTCCCTAGATAAGTCGAGCTCGAGGCCCCCTATTATTCTAACAACGCTGATTCGTTTCTTCATTTATTCTTACTTAAGCTCAATATTACTTGTATAATCACTAGTATTAGAATATATCACGTATCTTTAAAAACACAAAATATATTTAATTGTTAAACTCATTTTTTGAGGTAAACATCTTTATATAAGTATACTGAGTCTCCGTCGGTGTCAGTGGATGCTGCAGTACCCTAAACCTTACACGTGGGTTTGCCCCTGGATTTTAGTAAGCTCAATTTGCCGAAAGAATTGAGTTTGAGCCAAATCCACTTTGCCACCCCCACCCCTCCCAAAGAGCATTAGATATCTTAGCAGGCTCGAAAAACTTACACTCAATTTGTGTACAAGGCTAAATCAGTACTCGAACTGCCAAATGGTGTTGAGATTGTTGATGCAACTGATTCTATATCCTTGGAGAAATTATCAGGCGCCCCCAGCTCGTGCAACATTCGCTACATAAAATGTGCTAATCTGGTTGAGATGAACGCTAATTTCAAGTTAGAACATCTTGAAAATGTCAATGTAGAAACTCTCGGCTATTTGGGTCTGTCAAACTTGGAGTTGAAGAGCGGATGATGTGGTTAAGTTATAGGGAAATTGGCAACTCGTTGCAAACAGGTGATGCTGTAGACATTTCAGCCAGTGCTGGAGATAATTGATAAACAACGTTTCAGTATCAACTAGTTTGGAATGAGGATTCTATTCCTGGAAGAACAAGAAGACTAGGACAAAGAATCTAATTGTGAAGTTGAAGAATTTTACTTCTTTCATACGACCTGCCTATAAATTGCACTAGAGTCACACTCATACCAAAAACACCTTTACTGTAACGACCCGACTTGTCATTTTAATAATTAATGCCCCTTTTAAGGCCCCGAGCAACTTCGTAATATATATTATGACTTGCATGCGCAGTCCATAAATTTTTTTAGAATGTTTTTATATGAAAAATTGATTAAAATGTGAAATAGAGCTTTAAAACTCAACTGAGTTGACTTCGGTTAACATTTTGAGCAAATTGACCCGGATATGTATTTTGACTATTTTGGTAGGCCCGTATCGCGATTTGGGACTTGGGCATATGCCCGTAATCGAATTCGGAGGACCCTAGCTCAATATCGTCATTTAATGGAATCTAGGAATCTAAGACTAAAGATTTCTAAAGTTTGACCGGAGATTTGCATTTTGAGCAAACGGTCCCGGAATGGAATTTTGATGATTCCATTATCTTCGTATGTTAATTTCTTAAGCGCATGTTCGAATTTGAATTTGGAAGTCCTTAGGACAATTCAACACATTTTGGCGAAAGTTGAAAAATAGAAGATTTTTTGATAGTTTGACCGAGAGTTGACTTTTTTATATTGGGATCGAAATCCGATAATAAAAATTGGAATAGCTCCATTATGTCATTTATGACTCGTGTGCAAAATTTAAAGTCATTCCGGATCGATTTGATATGTATCGACGCAAAATATAAAAGTTGGAATATCTGAAAACTCATAATTCGATTCGATGCTTAATTCGTCATTTCGGCATGGTTTGACGTGGTTTGAAGCCTTGACTAAGGTCGTATTATATTTTGGGACATATTAGTATAATTGGTTAAGGTCCCAAGGGCCTCACGTGGATTTAGGAAGGTAAAACATAATAGATTTCAGACAAAGAGGGTTGCTGGAAATTTCTGTCGCAGAGCTGTTCCCCAGAAATTTCTAGTGTGTGGAGCCTATTTTAGAAGCTTGTATCTCGCAATCTATAAGGGATTTCAAAATTATCAAAACATAAAAGTTGTATTCCTTTGATTCTAGTTTCCAGAAAGTTAAACCATTTATTGTTTGGAACTTTGTACAGAAAGTTATAATGGATTGAATGAAGGCTGGTAAAGCAGTTTCACCAGAAATTTCGTCAGAAATATCTGATACTTGGAGCCAAATTTGGAAGCTTATATCTCGCAATTCTTAAGGAATCAGAAAATTATAAAAACATCAAAGTTGTAGCCCTTTGATTCTAGTTTCGAGAAAGTTAACCATTCATCATATGAACATTTGTACATAAAGTTATGATCGATTGAATGAAGGCTGGTGCAAGCAAGTTCTGGTGTGGACTTTTAGTGACAGAAAATGAACATTTAGTGACGGATGGGCAGAAGCTTATGGACCAAAAATGGTCATTTCTTTCATTTTGTTTTGGATTTTTGGAGCACGGATCTTGGGCGGTTTTCACGGGAAAATATTGGGGTAAGTATTCTTTATCCTATATTGATTATATTTCATGATTCCATATTCATTTACATCATGAATCCGTGAATTTATGGATGAAAAATAAAGATTTTTGCAAAATCTTCCAAAAATGAAAATTTAAGATTTGGAGGTCGAGTTATTATCAGAATTTGATAAAATTGGTATGGTTAAACTCGTATCGAAATGGGTGTTTGAATTTTATAAAAATTATGTGGGGTTCTGAGAGGCGGGTCCCGCGTTGACTTTTGGTTGACTTTTTATAATAAAATTCTAAATCGACGTTTTATTATTCGAAAATTATTTCCGATGAATTTTAATGAAGTTATACAATTAATTTGGATAGATTAGAGCTATCAGGAGGTCGATCCAAGCAAGAAGGCGATTTTGGAATATCGACCTAACTTCAAAAATATAAGTATCTTGCCTAACCTTGAGTGATGGAATTACCCCTTAGGCATTGAATCTTATGTGAAAATTGTGTGAATGAAAATCATGTATGCGAGGTGACGAGTACGTACTCGACTTATATATGGATATTGTATCGGTTAAAATTCATAGACACCCTTATGTATTAAAGTGAAAAATTATTGGAACTTAGTAAATCCTTGATTTGTCATGCCTTATTCCTTGTTTGCCGAGTTTGTATTTATATGATAATTTGGTGTAAATTTTCAATTGGAGTTCCATGTGAATTCCATGTGTTTGTTGATTTGATACTTCTTGGAAATAATTATATTATGGATTTTCCATCTACAAATAATCAATTAAGTAAGTCTATATTGATGTATTAATATATTTATTGAAAATATAGATTAAAGAAGGTATCGTCTTATGCTGAGTTAATTTTTCATCTTTGTTGCTGTTATCGAGATTTTATGTAATTTGTGTGGAGCCTTAGGATATTTTCTATGAAATTAATTGATTCGATTGTATCCTTGGAATTAGTTGTGGCTTATGGAAAATTTATAATATGAATTTTTGTTTTGTGTTGTCGTGATAATATCCATATAAACTGTTGTGTGATTTAGGTTATTGTTATGCGGCGGATAAGGGTGGCATTCTGCTATTGATATATGTGGGTATAAGGGTGGTATTTCACTGTGGTTATGTGTTGGGATATTGTCTGAGCGGAGAGATAAGGGTGGCTATTAAACGGAGCGATAATGGAGGCTATTATAGGAGTGATAAGGGTGGCTATTGCCAGGTATGACATATGGTGACGTGAGGATATTGTCTTGGTAATTTTTATGTGATGTTGTGATTTTCTGTATATATTGTGCAATTTATTTTATAAATTCGGTAAATTTGACAATAGTTAGATATATGTTAAAATTATGAGCCTGTGGATATTGCCGGGCGGATTATTATATGATCACGAGGTACCGAGGATAAATGATGAATTTGTTATTGGTACGTGAATTGTCTGTAGGTTCATGATATAAAATATGGGTACGAGGTGCCGTGGTTTTATAATGAAAATGATATTGGCACGTGAATTGGCCGTGCGCTCGTGATATGAAATGCGGGCACGAGGTGCCGTGAGTAAATGATGATGATATTGGCATGTGAGTTGTCCGTGCGGTTCTGATAGAAATATTGGTACGAGGTACCGTGGAAATATGAAAATGGCCTGAGACCCGTATTTTATGATTTTTGAAAAGAGGTGTCACATGGTGACTTTTATTTGAAAGAATTATAGTCGAAAGATATTTGTTTGAAAGAAATATATTCGAAAGATATTTATTTGAAAGAATAATAGGTGAAATATTTGTATTTGAAGAACTTGATTAATTGGTCGTACTTGTATTCATTATTTGCTGAGCAATATTTATAGTGTTCTTGTTGCCCTGCTGTTTATATCACTGGTAGATTATTGTTGCTAACATTGTTATTTCTTTCCTATTATTTTCGTATGGTATATTGCACAGGTTATTAGTCTAGTGAGTGTCTTGCCTATACCTCGGCACTACTCCACCGAAGTTAGTCTTGATACTTACTGGGTACCGTTGTGGTTTACTCATTCGATACTTCTGTATATTTTTGTACAGAGCAGGTATTGGAGATATCAGACTCGAACAGAGTTAGAGTGTGAACGCAAGGAGTCAAGGTAGAGTTGCTTGGTCGTCACAGACCCTTGGAGTCTTTCCCTTTTATCGTACTATCAATTATTATTCGAGCAGTATTGTATATTTGATTTTCTTGAGATCATTTCATGTATCCAGTTAGAGTTCGTGACTCAGTATTACCAGTCTTGGGAGGTTGTATGATTATTTTCGCTATTAGTTTTGACACTTGTATTAGATTGTATTTACAAAAAATGGCTTGACTTGTTATTATGATCGACTTGCTTAGGCGTAGAGAATAAGTGTCATCACGACGCCTGTGGTGAAATTTTGGATCATGACATCTACTATCAAGCAATTTAGGCATATGTCTTGTTGCACAATCATGTACAAAGTGATATCCAAAATATTGACAATCAGACCGCAAGGTGTAATGGATAATATAATTGATCAAAGCCAATCAGCTTTTGTGCCTGGTAGAATTATATGAGACAACATAATCAAAAGCCATGAATTGGTCAAGGGATATGGAAGAAAGGGAGTATCCCTAAGGTGTATGATCAAAGTTGATATGCAAAAGGCATATGATTCATTAGAACGGCCTTACTTGGAACATATTTTGCATGCTCCGAATTTCCCATATCTGTTTATAGAATGGATCATGACTTGTGTAAGAAGTGTCTCTTACTCGATCATTATCAATGGACAACCAAGCACTCCATTCCAGGCTAAGAAAGGACTAAGACAAGGGGATCCATTTTCGCCATTCCTTTTTGTTATTGCCATAGAATATCTCAACAGGAAGCTCAAGACAATATTGCAGAGAAATCCAGACTTCAACTTCTATCCTAAATGTTCAAAGCTACAGATTATTCAGTTAGGTTTTGCTGATGACCCATTGCTCTTCTGTAGAGGAGATGTAATCTCAGTCCAATTACTCATGGAATACTTCAATTATTTCTCAAAGTGCTCAGTACTGATAGAAAACAAAGACAAACTCTATTTATTTTGGTGGAGTGAGCAGGGAGGTGCAAGGGGAAATCTTGACAATACTAGGGTTTGCAAAAGGGGAATTACCTATTAGATATCTAGGATCCCTCTGAGCTCCAAAAGACTCTCCCTAGTTCAATGTCATGCACTCATAAGAAAAGATACTTGGAAGGATTGCCTCATGGACCACAAAATATCTTATCATTTGCTGGAAGACTTCAATTGATCAAGAATGTGCTATTTTCAGTTCAAGTCTTTTGGTCTCAGATTTATGTGCTACCAAAAAAAGTTGTAAAGCTGATTGAGGCAACATGCAGGAGCTTCCTCTGGACATGCACAACAGAAATATCAAAGAGAGCTTTTATGGCACGGGAAAAAGTCTGTTGGTCACTTTAATACATAAGGTGACAGGATGGGTATGACAATAGATCAAAGATGTGTTTTATGGAATGAGGGAATTGAAACCATTCCACATTTATTTTTTGAATGTAGGATGGCTAAAGAGGTGTGGATGATATTACTGAAATGCCAATGGTTTAATAGATCAGTGCTGAAGTGGGAAAAGGACATTGAATAGGCAGTCACTACAATGAATAGAAAGAAAGCTATGGCTGAAGTCTCCAGAATGTCATTTGCAGGTTGGGCCTATTATATATGGCTAGAAAGGAATGAGCGATTGTTCCAGGACAAGAATAGGACAGTGGATGGGATCCTTCATTTGATAGTCCAGGATATTTTCTATAGAAGAAATCAGAAGTCAAGAATAGCAAATACACTGAAAGAATTGGATTTTTATCCTTAGGCATTGAAGTAGCAGATGTTAGCGAGATAGGTAGTACCTAGCAGTTGGAGCGATATGCTTAGTTTGCAGGTGTCTGTTTTTTTTTGTCATGTGTAGTTCGAAACTCTGTACATAATAATGCTATTTCGTAATAAAATTCTTTTATTTAACAAAAAAAAAAAAATCAGTTTACATTTAACTTGATCTCTATAAGAACCGATCATCATATAAAACTACCATTTATGCTTTATTAAAATGTCAAACACCCAATAAATGTAGAAACACATCATAATGCAGCAAACAAAATGTTAGAAGAAAAGATGAGAAATGCAAGCACAGATTTCCTCATAAAGAAATACCATGGTAATATTTTTATCCGTTGCATTACAACATGCATGAATAAAGGTAATTTAGTATACCAATAAAACGAATCTGTAACTTAGAATGTAACCCCCGACAAAACTCAATGCAGTAATTGTATAGTATGAAGTCATCATCATCACAGAGTTCTCAGTTATTCGTAGAAATTTGATGCGCATGATATATAATATTTTAATCCGTTGTGAGAATATGATAAAAGATAAGTTGTAATATGAATATCTAAGCACATGGAAAACTACACTAATCAGTTTATATTTAACTTGAACCCTATAAGAACCGATCATCATATAAATTACCTTTATGCTTTATTTAATGTCAAACACCCAATAAAAGTAGAAACACATCATAATGCAACAAACAAAAAGTGAGGAGAAAAGACGGGAATTGTTGTTGCGTGCATGGAGGAACTAAGAGGAAGAGGAAACGACGTGTGGTTCAAGTTCTGATGAAGAGTAAGAGGCGTGTCCTTTGAAGGAAGAACTGAGCACTTAGATATGGCCAAAGAGGAAAGAAGTGAGAAAATTGAAGAATACATATGTCGCTCTTCAAGCACAACTGTTTGGCTCAAAAGTTACAATATACTTTGTAAGGTAGAAAACAATTAAAAATATGAAAGGGTAAATCGTAATCAAATATAATAGATCTAGAGATGTAAAAATGATATTTTTGTTGTAGATCTAATATTATAAGTTGATGATATGAACTCAAGAGAAGATGTTCGTTGGAGATAGAGATAGAGAGAGAGTGAGAGAAAATAAGAGAGTAGTATTATTCAAGAATAATAATCATGCCCTTTTACAATGGGAAGGTCCTCTTTATATAGGGGGAATCCTTCCTTGAAATAATTATAAAAGTACAAAAAGTGGTCGACGTTCTCCTAGCGAGGACGCCGGGTTTTAACTGGCGTCGCCTACATCCTTACGCCCGAGCCGTATCCTTACTTTAGTAGACGTATACTTATTGGGCGTACTCTTCGGCGTAGAGACGTAGAGGGCCAAATTTGATACCATATAGTTAGTCCCTCCGCTCGTTGGAGGCATATCCAGTAGACGTCTTCAATGGGCGGAAATGCATACCTCATTTTTGGGAAATTTGACCTCGCCATGGGGCGGTGACGTGAGTGGGGGGAAATATATGGCATCGTTGAGCTGTTGACGCATGGCCCCCCTTTCCGAAATGATGTCATCGCCCGCACGCGTCATAATTACACTTGCTCCCGAGGCGGTTCAGGGGATGCTGTGATGTTTTGGTTTCCCGCGCCAGTTTTGAATCATGCCTCTTCGATTTTCGTGCATCCTAACCCTATAAATAGAGGGAAGGTTCAATCTATTTTATCTTTCGAACCTTTAAACTTTTTCTGCTTCTTTTTTCATCTCTCTTTCTGGTAATCGCTATGTCGTGCGACTCTTCCATTTCTTTTGAGACCACACTTCTTAACGTTAGAGCTTCGTTTCTCATAGAAAATATCATGACAAAACGTGGACAAAGTAGTAAAAAGGCCGAGGATAATGCCCCATCTAGGGCTCCGCCATCTTCCGATGGTAAAGGGGAAAAGGCAGAGAAGGCCCTTGTTCCTCTTAGTATAGACAACGTCCTTCCGAAGGAGATACATGTTCGTAGGGATTTCCCAACTAAGAGCCCAACCCTTCCCTGGGAGCACAACGAGTTATTACAATCCCACTTGGATGAACTTCGAGAGACGTACCACATTCCGGACCACGTGGAGATGGTGCCGGCCAGGACGGACTATGCCAATGTGCATCGGCCTGGGTACTGCATATTCTATGAGTACCCCTTCTTGATCGGTTACAGTCTTCCAATCTACCCCCTAATGGAGGAGCTTTGCTGTTTTTACAATGTATGTCCGGCTCAGCTCACTCCCTACACTTTGAAGGTATTCCGTATTATGACCACCTATGCGGCTAGGGCTGAGTGCAGCGTCTCGGTCCACCACCTCTTACAGTTATTCAGCCCTGGTTACCTGAGGGGTACCATGCTGCAGCCGAAAAGTCGTGGCACAAGGGGCTTGGTTGTTAAAGCCGATGACAAGACTAACCGCCGCTTTTGGCGTAAATACTTCTACATCAGGACGAAGCACCTGGTGTCTAATCCCGAAGGGTTCCCGGATATATGGAATCCAGAACGTAAGTATTTTTACTTGTAGAATTCAGGACTGCTTGCGATTTTGACCATACGACCATTGTGATTTCTTTTGCTTTCCCCCCTTTTTTGCAGCGAGGGCTTCTTCACCTCAGTTCATTGAAAATATTAGGTCGTGGGTGGAGAGAATGATTCCGTATGCGGAGGAATGCCGCACCTGGGCTGCGTTTCGTGAACGATACGGCCAGCCAGGTAACTCTTTGACTATGGTTCGGAGGTTTCCTTAGGTTTTGTTACCTGACTTATTCGCGTTGGCAGGTCGGAGTGCCCCCAAGAAGAATAAGAAGAGCATCGTTACCTTGCCTGGGGCGGGGACTGACTCTAAAGACGAATACATACCCTGTGGCTCGCCCAGTGATAGCGTTCCGGAGGTTTCTCAACCTGAGGTTGCGCCTGTGGTAGCGTCCACAAGTGAAGCGACTCCTTCACTGCCATCCCAATGACTTGTGGAGGAGACTTCCGAGGGCGAGGAGCCGCCGGAAAGGAAAAGACGCCGGTTGATGACTGGCAAGGGGATAGCCATAGAAGATGAGAGGGCGAGTGACCCCCATCGGGAGTCAAGGCCAGTTTTTATGGCTGATGCCATCCGTTCTGGGAGGTCGGCTCCCCAAGGGAGGGCAGTTCCTGATGCCACCCCAGCACGCATTCTGGAGAGTGGCTCGTCGGCTGCTGCTGAAGAAGCGGGTGATGGTGAGAGCGTGGACACTGAGGTCGCCCCAGCGGATACAAATGCATTAACGAGAGGTCCGACCCGCGTGGGAATAATGGCGGGTAGATCCAACCGCCGAATTCTGATCCCGGGTGGGTATAACCTATTGCAACACAGCGAGCATGCCGCAGCGGATATGACTCTGTTGTGCGCGGCCGCTGAGCGTGAAACGTTAAAAGGTATTAGCGACGGGGAATTATCCCGGAGGGTTACTGGCGCGGCCTTGCAGGTATATTTCGGTTTTCTTCACGTATCGTAAAGTAAACTTTGATGCATACTGACTTGTTTGTCCTCTTTTTCCTCTTCTTTAGACTCTCAGGTAGAGAGGGGCGGCGAGCGAAAAGGAAGTCTACCACCTTTAACAAGGTGGTAAAGAAGTATCGGCGATGCCGTGCCAAGCATCAAGTGCCAGCGGACCTACTCAAGCAGGACCCGAAATTTCGGGTTTTCCGTGAGGGCTTGGAGCAGTCGAGGTCTAGCTAAAGCGAAGGGTGGTTGATCTGGAGCAAGTTGATGACCAGCTGATGGCCGCTTTGGCTCGGAATATTAAACTGGAGACTCTTCTCCAGTCAAAGAAAGAGGAACTGGAGGTCGACCGTGGGGTAGCGGCGGAAGCCGCTGATTTGCGAACCAAGGTCGCTGCCTTGACCGCCGAGCTCAATGCCAAGGCGGCTGAGGTTAAGGCCCTTAAGCAGACTATTGCGTCCAGGTCCAATGAAGATGCGCATGGCAAGGCGCGGGAGATGTGGGTGTACTCTGAAGCCAAGTTAGTTGTGTTCGAGGAATTCTTAGCTGCGGGCCTAGCTACTGAGGCGGAGGTTCAGGATCAGCGGCGTATAGCTCAGGTCGCCCGCGAAGCCTGCGGGTATAGTTCCGATTCCCCAGACCGGGCGGGCTATAATTCTGAAGACGTTAACCGTTTAGGTTCTGGGTCCTGGATCTCTGCAACTTATCAGGCCGGGCGGCAGTGGACGAGATGGCGGACCTGCAGGGGACGGTGCGCGGAATGGCGAACCTCCTTAGGACTTGTATTCATTTTGTTTTGCTGTTTTTGGAGATGTAAATGGGTTCTTTTGTACATGTATTTTTTGATGATAATGGAAGTTATACTTTTGCTGTTACTCTTTTCCTTTTGTATCTTTTATTTCTGGTATCTAGTCTCCGCAGAGTGGATGCTCGCTTGTTTATAAGGTTCTTAGTGTGCTTCTCGAACGTTGCTTGTGTTATCAACCGATAGGAGGTGTCTTTGATGCTAAATAGTGTCAACTTTAGTTAATGGTGGTGTTGTTTCATCTGCTACTTGCGTGCCTTATGCCGCAATCGAACAGGGTTAGCGACCGTTGGTGACGGCGGCCTTAGCCGTACTATTATCGATGGCCTTAGCCATGTATGTAACATTGACTATCGTCGAGTTACTCATTTGTCGTAGTCGAACTGGTTTGACTTATTGACGACGATGGCTTTAGCCTTTTACATGTTGGGGATGGCCTTGGCCGTATATGTGACTTTGACTATCGTCGAGTTACTTTATTTATCGTAGTCGAGATGGGTCGACTTATTGACGACGATGGCCTTAGCCATTTGCATGTTGGAGATAGCCTTGGCCATATACGTGACTTCGACTATCGTCGAGTTATTTCGTTTGTCGTAGTCGAGCTGGGTCGACTTATTGACGATGGTGGCCTTATCCATTTGCATGTTGGAGATGGCCTTGGCCATATACGTGACTTCGACTATCATCGAGTTAATTCGTTTGTCGTAGTCGAGCTGGGTCGACTTATTGACGACGGTGGCCTTAGCCATTTGCATGTTGGAGATGGCCTTGGCCATATATGTGACTTCGACTATTGTCGAGTTACTTCATTTGTCGTAGTCGAGCTAGGTCGACTTATTGACGACGGTGGCCTTAGCCATTTGCATGTTGGAGATGGCCTTGTCCATACACGTGACTTCGACTGTCGTTGAGTTACTTCATTTGTTGTAGTTGAGCTGGGTTGACTTATTGACAACGGTGGCCTTAGCCATTTGCACGTTGGAGATGGCCTTGGCCATATACGTGACTTCGACTGTCGTCGAGTTACTTCGTTTGTCGTATTTGAGCTGGGTCGGCTTATTAACGACGGTGGCCTTAGCCATTTGCACGTTGGAGATGGCCTTAGCCATTCATACATTGGATATGTCCATAGTCGTTCATACATTAGAGATGGACATAGCCGTTCATACATTGGAGATGGCCATAGCCGTTCACGCATTGGAGATGGCCATAGCCGTTCACGCATTGGAGATGGCCATAGCCGTTCACGCATTGGAGATGGCCATAGCCGTTCACGCATTGGAGATGGCCATAGCCGTTCATACATTGGAGGTGGCCATAGCCGTTCATACATTGGAGATGGCCATAGCCGTTCATACATTGGAGATGGCCATAGCCGTTCATACATTGGAGATGGCCATAGCCATTTATACATTGGAGCCGCTCATACATTGGAGATGGCCATAGCCGTTCATACATTGGAGATCATGCTAGCCCAGTCCCTTTGTCATGCCAGTTAGGAGGGCGTATGGAGTGGCTGGTGTGATAAACTTGTTTCGTAAGTATCTCCAGGTGTCCCCTATACCGCCTCGTTAAAAACCTTCTCGAGAAAACCCAATTGGGACAAAACTCGGGTAAGGGAAAAAGAGTGCGACTCGGGAGACGCCTTTCAGAAATGGAAATACTTGAGGTGGGCGACGTTCCAATTGTTTTGGAGTGCCTTTCCTTCCATTGTTTCTAATTGAAATGCTCTTTTATTTGCTAGTGCTGTGATTTTGTATGGTCCATCCCAGTTGGTGCCAAACTTTCCTTCGCTTGGGTCTTTTGACGCCAACGTTTTGGCTTTTAGGACGTAGTCACCCACTTTGAGTGGTCGTATTTTGGCCTTCTTGTTGTAGTACCTTTCGACTTGTTGTTTCTGGGCCACCATTCTTATGTGGGCCATTTCTCTTCTTTCCTCGGCCTCATCGAGGTCTTGAAGTCTATTCATGTCGTTCTCTGCTCCGTTTGTATGTGAATACCTCAAGCTTGGTTCGTTGACTTCGACCGGTATGACCGTGTCGGTTTCGTAGACCAGTGAGTATGGTGTTTCTCCTGTGGAGGATTTGGGCGTGGTCCGGTGTGCCCATAACACTTCTGGTAGTAGCTCAATCCATAGCCCTTTGGCGTCCTCGAGCTTCTTCTTCAGTATGTTCAGTATCGTTTTGTTGGATGACTCTGCTTGGCCGTTGGCGGAGGGGTGGTATGGCGTGCAAAGTATTCGCTTAATATGCCATTTGTCGAAGAACTCTATTGTCTTCTGACCGATGAACTGCCGTCCGTTGTCGCAGCTAATTTCTTTGGGTATGCCGAAGCGGCAGATGATATTCTTCCATATGAAGGCGATGACTTCCTGTTCGCGTATTTGGGCGTACGCACCTGCTTCCACCCACTTAGAAAAATAGTCAGTTAAAACTAATAAAATCGTACCTTTCCTCATCCTGCTGGTAGCGGACCGACTATGTCCATTCCCCATTTGATTAAAGGCCATGGGGAAGTGACTGAGTGGAGAGGCTCTCCTGGTTGGTGTATCATGGGGGCGTACTTTTGGCATTGTTCGCATCGGCGGACATATTCCGCCGCGTCTTTTTTCATAGTTGGCCAATAGTAGCCGGCCCGTATTATGCAGCGCACGAGGGCGCGGTTACATGTGTGGGCACCGCAGTGACCTTCGTTTACCTCTTCGAGTACTGGCATCATTTGGTGCGGCCCTAGGAACTTGGCCAGGGGTCCGCCAAACGTCCTTTTGTAGAGCTCGTGGTTTATCTGGCAATACCGGGCGGCCTGTACGCGAAGCTTCTTGGCTTCTTTTTTGTTAGCTGGGAGTGTTCCATCCTGCAGATAGGACACAAATTGGTTGCGCCAGTCCCAAGTCAAATTTAAAGAGAGTACCTCAGTGTGATCAATGGCTGATTGAAGGAGGGTGACGACACTTTCTTTGTTGAAGTTTTTAGTGGCTGCGGCTAATTTTGCTAGGCCGTCTGCCTCAGCGTTCCGCGCTCTCGTAACTTGTTCGAAGCGGCACTCGTCAAGCTCAGTCATTAATCTGTGGATTTTTGACTGGTACTTTTGTAATCTCTGCTCCTTGATTTGGTAAGTCCCAGTGACCTGGTTCACCACGAGCAGGGAGTCGCAATAGAGAATGAGTCGTCGAGCTTCATACTTGATGGCTAGCTTTATACCTGCAATAACAGCCTCGTACTCGGCCTCGTTGTTAGTCATCTCGGGGCATCGTATGGACTGGCAAATTATTTCGCCCGTGGGGACCTCGAGAACGAGTCCCAGTCCCGATCTTGAGGCATTGGCAGCGTCGTCAGTGTAAAGAGCCCATAGGTCAGTATTGGATGGGGCACGATGTGCCTCTCATTCCGCCTCCGGCATTGTTTCTGCGCTGAAGTCGACTACGAAGTCGGCGAGTACTTGCGACTTGATGGTGGTTCTTGGGAGATACGAGATATCGTGCTCGCTGAGCTCTATGGCCCATCTGGCGAGCCTGCCTGATAACTCAGGCTTATGTAGGATGCTTCTCAAGGGGAAGGTTGTCACTACTGTTATGGGGTGGCATTGAAAATAGGGTCGGAGCTTCCGTGAAGCTACGACCAGCGCCAGAGCTAATTTTTCAAGGTGTGGATACCGTGTTTCGGCGTCCACTAAGGTTTTGCTAATATAGTAAATGGGGGATTGCGTACCTTTGGTCTTACGAACCAATACTGCACTGACGGCGACCTCGGATACGACCAGATACACCAGTAGGGGCTCGCCTGGATTTGCTTTGGCCAGCAGTGATAGCGAAGATAGGTACACCTTCAGTTTTCTCAAGGCTTCGACGCATTCCTCATTCCACTGTAACCCATTGTCCTTTCTCAGTACATTGAAGAATTTGTGGCATCTATCGGAGGATCGCGAGATGAATCTAGATAGGGCGGTTATTCGCCCCGTCAGCGTTTGCACCTGTTTCTTGTTGTTCAGCATCTCAGGTATTGCGTCTATTGCCTTGATCTGATCTGGATTGATTTCGATACCTCGTCGTGATACGAGAAATCCTAAGAATTTCCATGAGGCTACACCGAAGGCGCATTTTTCGGGGTTCAGTTTTATCTCGTACCTCCTCAATATTCCGAAGGCTTCCTTCAGATGGTCGATGTGGTCCTCTTTTCTTGTCAACTTCACCAACATATCGTCGATATAGACTTCCATAGTCTTACCGAGCTGCTCTTTCAATATCTTTGGTATGTAGCCCCTGCATTTTTTAGCCCGAAGGGCATTACCTTGTAGCAGTAAGTCCCGTGATGGGTGATGAAAGTCGTCTTCTCCTGATCCTCCTCGGCCATCATGATTTGATTGTAGCTGGAGTAGGAATCTAGGAAGCTCAACAGCTCATGTCCTGCGGTGGCGTCGATCAATTGTTCTATGTGAGGTAGTGGGAATGAATCTTTCGGGCATGTTTTATTCAGATCGGTAAAATCTACGCACATTCTCCACTTCCCGTTTTTCTTTTTGACCATGACGACGTTGGTGACCCATTGAGGGTACTTTGATTCCCTGATGGAGCTGTTGGCAAGTAGTTTGTCTACTTCCTCGTTGACCGCTTCATTGATTGTGGCGTTGAATTTCCTTCTCATTTGTCGTACGAGCGGATGTAATAGATCGACGTTCAGCTTGTGGGTGGCGATATCTTGCGGGATTCCTGACATATCTGAATGGGAGAAAGCAAATAGATCTGGATGGTTAATTAGGAATTCACGACACTTACGTGGGTTGGTGAGGCTGTGCCCGATGTAGGATTTCTTCGCTGGGTCTGTGTCGTCCAATTGGACTGGGTCAAGATCTTCGACCGTTGCTTTACAGGCTTCCACGACGTCGGGATCTCTAATGGCGTCCGCTGTCCGGTCGACTTTAGTCCCTGACACGGCTAATTGCTATGCCTCTGCACTCGCCCCCTTCAGTTGTTGGGTGTGGGCACAATCTTGAGCTATTTTGTAGCACTCCTGCGCGGTGTGTGGCTCACCCCTGATGCTGAATACTCCCCATGGGGTAGGGAATTTTATCACTTGGTAAAGGCTTGAAGGGACCGCTCGCATGGCGTGTATCCATGGGCGTCCTATGATGACGCTGTACGTCGTTTCTTGGTTCATCACGTGAAAAGTTGTTTCCAGTGTGACTCCTCCCGCTAAGACGGGCAGTGTTATTTCTCCGAATGTCCGTTCCACTGCATTGTTGAAACCAATTAGTGTTATGCAACGCGGTATTACCCTATCCTCGAGTCCCATTTGTGCGAGGACCCTTGGGTGGATAATACAGGCGCCACTTCCATCGTCGATCATGACTTTTTTAACATCTGTATCAGTGATACATAAAGTAATAACTAAAGCATCATAACGAGGGAAAGTCAAACCGTCGGCATCAGACTTATCGAAGCTAATACTATCTTCGAAGTCATCATACCGTTCATGGGCGATGGTCCGCTTCAGTCTGTATGTGTTGGCGACTTTGACGTGATTGATCACTAAGTCGTCGCCACCTCCGATGATCATGTTTATCGTTCGTGTGGGAGAAGGCAGCTTTGGTGGTTCGTGGGTTGTTCCCGTCCGCGTGCAAAGTTGATTTTCCCTTTGTCGCTGAGTAATTCCCTCAGGTATCCCTGGTTTAGCATCCTAACCACTTCTTGCCGTAGGCCTATGCAGTCATCGATCTTGTGTCCCCGTTCCTAATGGAACTCACATATGACGTTTGATTTCCTTGTGGCAGGGTCTGATTTAATCTTCTACAACCATTGCACCTTGAAGCCCATCTTTTCCAGTGCGTACACTATTTCTGAAGGAGACACGTAAAAGTTATGGGCGGATAATAAGAGGGGCGTACCTCTTTCATTTTGAAGTGGGGCGAAGTGTCACTGTAACGCATCTGTATGTCTTGATGGTGGATGGGAGGATCTGGTGTATGGCTGATGTCGGTCTCTGTTGGAGCGTGAGATTTGTTCTCGTCGTCCTTCGTTGCGTCGATCTCTCCTTGTTTCTGAGTGTATCGCTGTCAACCGTTTGGTCGGGCCATTAAGATCATCTTCGTCCGCTCGTACCTCGGCACAATAGGCGTTGTGATTTACTCCCATGTGGTAGGGGGATATTTCATGAGGCATCTCAGCAGCTTCTTGGTCGCCCTCGAACCGTCCCTGCTTAGCCCGTTCTAGAAAGCGGCGACTGCCATACCTTCCTATACGTTTGGCAGACTCATCCTTACCCTGTTAAACCTGGCTAGGAAGTCCCTGAGCCCTTCTCCTGTGGTTTGTCTGACGGCGAAGATGTCATTGACCCTTGCTTCCGCTTTCTTCGCACCCGCATGGGCGGTGACGAACTTATCCACCATTTCCTCGAATGTTGATATCGCCTTAGCTGGTAACTGAGAGTACCATGTCAAGGCCCCCCCTGTCAACGTCTCACCAAACTTCTTCAGCAGCACCGACAGTACCTGTTCTTTTGATAGGTCGTTGCCCTCCACAACAGTGATGTAGTAGATCAGATGATCCTCGGGATCTGTGGTTCCGTCGTACACCCTCAAGTAGGGAGGCATCTTGAAGGTCTTTGGGATAGAGTAAGGGGCAGCTTCTTCATTGTATGGTTGTTCTACGAACCTCCCCACGTCGCGTTTTGGTAGCAACTTGGGAGCTCCGGGGATCTTGTCGACCCTCTCCTGGTGTTCCTTCATTTGGTCGCGGAGTGTCTTGTTTTCGTTTTCCATTTCTTCCATCTTCTTTAGGATAGCTGTTAGCATACCATCGGTAATTTGGGCCTCGATGGGTTGGTTATTTACTCGTGTAACCTTAGGTTCGCCCATGGCAGCGGTGGTGCTTACTGTTGGTACACGCCTGATGTTGCCTTGCGGTGATTTCTCAACCAAGCCACTTAGGGTGCTTGTTAGCCATTCTTCCAGTAGCTTTTTAACCACCGAGGGTGCTTCTTTAGCAGCATACGCGGAAGCTCCTTTTTCGTGCAAGATCGTCAGATCTTCGGATGGGGAAGATGAGATCTCTGCACCTGGTGTGAAGCTAGGGGTTGCATTCATGATGACATCGTCGCTGGCCTCGTTGAGAGGACCAAGAAGATTGGCTGTGACACCAATTATAGCTTTCGACCTTGTGTTATTTTCAGCCATCTTTTGTTTTCGTGTGGTGTAGAGAAAGGTGGTTGGTTGATCTCTAGGTGGATACTATGATTTTGATTCTCGAAATCCCTACAGACGGCGCCAAATTGTTTGGCTCAAAAGTTAACAATATACTTTGTAAGCTAGAAAACAATCAAAAATATGAAAGATTAAATCGTAATCAAATATAATAGACCTAGAGATGTAAAAATGATATTTTTGTTGTAGATCTAATATTATAAGTTGATGATATGAACTCAGGAGAAGATGTTCGTTGGAGATAGAGATAGAGAGAGAATGAGAGAAAACAAGAGAGTAGTATTATTCAAGAATAATAATCATGCCCTTTTATAATGGGAAGGTCCTCTTTATATAGGGGGAAGCCTTCCTTGAAATAATTATAAAAGTACAAAAAGTGGTCGACGTCCTCCTAGCGAGGACGCCGTGTTTTAACTGGCGTCGCCTACATCCTTATGCCCGAGCCATATCCTTACTTTAGTAGACGTATACTTATTGGGCGTACCCTTTGGCGTAGAGACGTAGAGAGCCAAATTTGACACCATACAAGAATACAAAAGAGTAGAGCAGGACATATCTAATTATATGAATATAGCAAGATTCTACATATAATCAAATGAAAATTAAGAAGGCATTACAATTTTGCTGGAAAAAGTATTTTCCTGATCATTACAATATTGCAGCTATGTTTAACGCATATGTCGCTACAAGCAAAGCATAAAAGTGTAGAGAAGGAGGAAGTTGAACTACTATCCAATACCAATAGTTGAGGCCTGAGGGTATGATAAAATGATAAGACAGTCTAAAACTTCATATCAGTAAACTGCATATAAATAACAGGTATACTTATTATTGTCGAATGCATGAGTTTTAGAGGAAGAGAACTAAAGTTACAGGAAGTTGAACTACTATGCATTACTAAAATCTAAGGGTACAATGCAAATTTAGTACAATATAAAATCCATAACACTAAACTATATATAAATAACATTATACATAACATTTAAAATGTTTTAGAATCTTAACATAATGTTTACATCCTTAGTTATTGATTTGGGAGAAAACTTAGACGAGAATATTCACACCATCAGTTATGAATCGTGGAAAAGCATAATACTGAAGAGAAGATTTGGACTGTACCTCAATCTCTTTACGGCGTTTAATTTTGGCAGCCAATCCTTGGTTGTCCACACCTATACAATAAGATTAGGATGTAAACAATTTTAGAAGATGCAAATATGTAAGAAAAGAGCATAAATGATAAAGATTAACTTTGAAAGTATTACAAACCTTGGCGAGAAATGATTTTTTCCCCATAGATTTCGTTGGCGTGAAGGTAGCATTTGGTGAGGAACGTTGAATTTGTTCTCTTAAAATTCCTTATCAATCAATTGAACCCCAAATTAATCATCCTTTGGCATAATCTTAATCATCCTTTTTCCATCGTGTAGATCTGAAGTACGATACCCTTGGTTGGGTTTTTCTGCACATTCGCAAATTATCCTGGCTGCATCCAGATTCCAACGTCTACTTCTAGTCCCCTTCATGTAAAATATTGAGCTCCTTTGGAGTAGCTCATCTGAAGTAGCTGACAGCATTACTTGTTAAAAAGTACTTTGTGCACAAACTTATTTTCTAATATACAGGAGAGCCTCGGAAGCAGTTGGGCGTTGTCTTGCCAGCTTGCCGACCAAGGCCCTTTTTGGTCATTTCATGTAGCACAATTTTAGTACGTGCTAACTCTACAAGGCCCTGCGCGTGAAATCTGCCTACAACTTGAGATTGAGAAGTACAAGTGACCGCTTCAATTTCTATCTAATTGTTTACTCTACTTTTCTCTTTGCCTGTACTCAGTTTTTTCCACTGGTAGTAAATATCATCGAATACCTTTGTTTCTTTGTTTGATCTCTGACCTTCCGACCAAATTACTGGTACGTTTCTCTTTGACCCACTGAATTATAGTTGTTTTGAATATGAATTTTTAATATTTAGTTAGTAAACTTATGAGTATTATGTATTTTGAAGAAGATGAAATGTTGATCAAGGTCATTTATTTCGGTCATTTAGCAAATCTTTTGTAGTGATCTAATCACACTGATTTCCATTCTAGAGTTAGATGGGATTATGAATTACTGTATTTTTTAAAATTGTAAGATCTCAATTTACTTTTTTTTTTCCATGTGTCTTTGAATTGATTCTGAAAGTAGCGTGAAAGGAATAGTGATTTAAGTTTGCATATTTGCTCAAGTTCAAAGGATTTAAAAATTTTTATAAAAATTATTGGATATGTAATTAGCTGCACTTATGTATTTGATAGCTTTTAAGGCTTTCTTCTTTGCTTATGAAATAGTTGCATTTGTGTATTTGACAGCTTTGCTCTTTTGCTGAAGTACTATTTTTGTTAAAAGTTGTTAATGTTAAAATGCAACTTCTATTAATCACTTGTGTGTTCTAGTTTGTAAAGTTTTATTCCAATAGCTTACAAGTGTCGTGCAAAGAGAACAAGCATGCAAAATGAGAATAGTCAAATCCATGTACACTATACTTTCTTTAAAAAAAAATTAAGAGGAAAAATGATGGGTTCACGAGAAGAAGAAGAGAAATAGA
>MDKF010980737.1:0-11428 GCA_026770625.1 Nicotiana glauca
GGCCTGCCGCGGTTCTACCACGGTCGCGGTGGAACCGCGGCCAAACAACCCTTCTGAATCTCCAAACTTCCGCGGGCCTCATCCATTGCGGTTCTACCGCGGTCGCGGTGGAACCGCGGTAGAACAGTGCTTCTGGTTCTCCAGGGCTGTTCAGGCGTGACTTCTATGTATTTTTGCAAATATGGCCTTTTTCTTCCACTTTTGACTCCAAAATTGCTCCTTAGCCTTCTTTACCCATTATGTACCTACAATTCATAAAAGATACTACTAAGAGCATTTTGTCATCATATATATCATCAAAACAACATAAAAATGTGATTATTTAGGGCGTGATTATAGTTAAATTCACCTATTATCACATATTAAATTAGAAAAAATTATAAGCACCATATTTTAAGTCCTCTTTACGGACATTTTAGGATAGTAGCATCTTAGAGATGCATATCTAGAACTAAAATTTTTATATTCATATTTCAACTTCCCCATCATTGCCCATATTTTATCTGCACATCTCTCTTCCATGTTATCTATTTCCAGTCATCTAAAATACTTCTACTTCTAAAATTTTTATCAATTATTTTTCATCTTTTATTATACTCATATTCAATTATAGTGTAAGTTGTTATCGCTTATTTTGTTTTATCTTAATAACAATTCTCATGTTCCATAAGTGAAGTTCCAAATTGTATCTCATGGCGACAAGCTTTTCAAATGGATTGTTAAAGGTCCAAAAACGCGAATAATACGTATAGTTCTCGCAATTTACAATTCTATGCACATGCCCTGCTTCCGGAAAGACACTAGCTTATAAAGTTCACTCTCTTAAGTTTATGATCTCTCAAGTCTAGTGATATACCATATTGAGACCCTAGTGGAAAACCAACTTTAGACAAAAATCTACAAGAATCGTTGTGCCAGAGCGAAACAGACATAATTATAAAAAAGAAACCACATTACCTAGCCTTTTGTTGATATCACACATCGATAATTGCCAACATTTGCACATAAATTTTTTAAAGCTTAGCTGTTTGATCCGTTTTAGATAGACGCGATGAGTTACTTATAACAAGAGAGCCTAGTTTACAACACTAAGATAATAATGTATAACAAACTCCACATACTACTCAAACTTCAACGTGCCAAATGGTTAACTTCCCTTTTCTTCTCTTAAGGAAATAAATTTGAGACGTACCAGACGAAATCAAATTTCATATAATTAAACCACTTAGTCAAGCAGTACCGGAAATGATCAGCTATCTACAATATAAGCTTTTAACTTCTTTTTCTGTTGCATCTGCTACTTCTCTTATGTCTTGTTCTCCCTCTTATCGGTTCTGTTTCATCACAAGAGCAACACAAGAGCCATGGCGAGAGCAAACTCCCAATTAGACTTTATCACGAGTTTGCTAGAGAAATCGATGGCGTGGAGCAAGTAGCCGATGAATATAAATTAACATTTTTATCATACTGTTAATTTATTATTATATTTTACCTCAGTAGGGCCCTGACCTTCCTCGTCACTACCCAACCGAGGTTAGACTTGGCACTTACTGAGTACCACTGTGGTGTACTCATACCCCTTCAAGGTATATCTACCGCGTCCGCAGACCAGGAGTCTCTACTCTATTCCAACTTTAGTAGTTAGTTTATCTTTTCTTTCAGTGGTTTAGACATTCTGGAGTTAGAGCAGTGTTTTACGTTTCTATTAGCCTGTGGTTCCCGCGAGTTTCCGGGTTTTGGGATGAGATTGTAGACTTCCGCATTCTGTTTTGAGTTGTATATGCCAAGTGGCACTTATATATATCGTTTCCTTCTAGATTTGCTTACTTTAATTAAATATTTCCGCAAGTTATATTAATATCCGCATCGTTAGACTTACCTAGTTGTAGGAACAAGGTGCCATCACGAAATGTTCGTGGAGGGTGAATTGGGGTCGTGATAAGTTGGTATCAGAGCTCTAGGTTCATAGGAGTCACGGAACAGAAGCCGGTTTATTAGAGTCTCGTTGATCGGTACGGAGACGTCTGTACTTATCTACGAGAGGCTATGTAACTGTTTAGGAAAAATTTTCATTTCATTTGAATTCCTTGTCGTGCGATATTTTTGACATCAATTCTAAACTTCTATCTTCTATTCTCTCATAGATGGTGAGGACACGTGCTACTCGAGATGATCAGGCACCTGCGCCCCCTACTGCAGCCGTCAGAGGCCGGGGCCGGGGGAAAGATCGAGGACGCGCACGTGGTGCAGCCAGAGCACCTACGCGAGCTGCCGCCGAGGCACCACCAGTAGATCCAGCCGGAGCCCGGGCACCTAGCACGCCTACTACTGCCACTACTACTCCAGCTCTCTAGGAGACTTTGGCTCAGTTCATGAGTATGTACACCACCTTGGCTCAGGCAGGGTTGCTTTCCCTTGTTGCAGCCACATCCCAGGCCAGGGGAGGAGCACAGGCTCCCGCCGTCCACACTCCTGAGCAGCGAGTGTAGGTTGAGCAGGCCCCCAAGATTATTCCTGCACCGCCTGCAGCGCCAGTTCAGCCTGAGAATGGGTCAGCTGCTTCAGAGGACGAGCAACGGAGACTTGAAAGGTTCAAGAAGTATGATCCTCCAGTGTTCAGTGGATTAGCATCAGACGATGCCTTGGGATTTCTAGAGGAGTGTCATCGTATTCTTCGCACTATGGGCACAGTGGAGTCCAGCGGGGTTTCTTTCACTCTTTTCAGCTTCGGGGAGCCGCCTATGATTGGTGGTGCACTTATGAGATAGACAGTCCAGTCGAGGATGCTTCGCTGACTTGGACCCAGTTCTCGGATATATTTATGAGAGAGTTTGTCCCCCAGAGTCTCAGGGACGTATGACATGCAGAGTTTGAGCATTTGCGCCAGGGTGCTATGATCATTTCAGAGTATGCTATCCGTTATACCAAGTTGGCCAGGCATGCACCAGCCTTGGTTGCTACAGTTCGGGAGAGAGTTCGCATGTTCATTGAGGGTCTTATCCTACCCATCAGATCTAGCATGGCTCGACAGTTGGAGATGGACATTTCTTATCAGCAGGTAGTGAGCATTGCTAGGAGGATTGAGGGTATGCTCGCCAGGGAGCGAGGGGAGAGGGAGGCCAAGAGGTATCGAGAGTCGGGTCACTACTCTGGTGCCCGTACCCCATCAGCAGGTCGTTATGGCAGAGGTTATGGGGGTCACCCCATCCATTCAGCTCCTGTGGGGGATTCTCTTGTTGTGGACCGCATTTATCGGTCATGTTTGGTTACTATTCATGCTTTTGAGACTAGAGCAGATTTATTGTTACTCGATATGGTTGATTTTGACATTATTTTAGATATGGACTGGTTGTTGCCCCATTTTTCTATTCTTGATTGTCACGCCAAAATCGTGACACTGGCTATGCCAGGTATTTTGCGTATTAAGTGGAGTGGTACTTTAGATCACACTCCCAGTAGGGTTATCTCTTTTTTTAAAGCTTAGAGTATGGTTGAGAAGGGGTGTGGAGCGTATTTAGCTTATGTGAGAGATGTCAGTGCTGATACCCCTTCTGTTAAGTCAGTTCCTGTGGTACGGGATTATCCCGATGTATTTCTAACTGATCTTCCGGGCATGCCGCCCGATAGAGACATTGATTTTGGCATTGATCTGTTGCCGGGCACTCAGCCTATTTCTATTTCTCCATATCGTATGGCTCCTCTTGTGTTGAAGGAGTTGAAGGATCAGTTGCAAGAATTGCTTGGTAAGGGTTTTATTCGACCTAGTGTTTCACCGTGGGGTGCTCCTATTTTGTTTGTGAATAAGAAGGATGGTTCTATGCATATATGTATTGATTATCGCCAGCTGAACAAGGTTACAGTGAAGAACCATTATCCTTTGCCTCGTATTGATGATCTGCTTGACCAGCTTTAGGGTGCACATGTGTTTTCTAAGATTGACTTGCGCTCAGGTTACCATCAGTTGAAGATTCTGGAGCCGGATATCCCGAAGACTGCCTTCAGGACTCGGTATGGTCATTACGAGTTCCTTGTTATGTCATTTGGGCTGACCAATGCCCCAACAACTTTCATGCATTTGATGCACAGTGTGTTCAGACCATATCTTGACTCGTTCGTTATTGTTTTTATTGATGATATTTTGGTGTATTCCCGGAGTCGGGAATATCATGAGCAGCACCTGAGGACCGTGCTTCAGACCTTGAGGGAGAAGAAGTTATATGCAAAGTTCTCAAAATGTGAGTTTTGACTAAGTTCTGTGGCATTCTTAGGCCACGTGATTTCGAGTGAGGGTATTCAGGTGGATCCGAGGAAGATAGATGTCGTACAGAGTTGGCCCAGGCCATCCTCAGCTATAGAGATTCGCAGTTTCCTTGGTTTGGCGGGCTACTACCGTCGGTTCGTGGAGGGATTTTCATCGATTGCGGCCCCCATGACTAGATTGACCCAGAAGGGTGTCCCATTTCAGTGGACAGAGGAGTGTCAGACGAGCTTTCAGAAGCTCAAGACAGCTTTGACTACAACCCCAATTTTGATGTTGCCTACCGATTCGGGGTTTTATACTGTCTATTGTGACGCTTTGAGATTTGGCCTTGGAGCGATGTAGATGCAGGACGGTAGGGTAATTGCCTATGCATCCAGACAGTTGAAGATACATGAAAAGAATTACCCTATCCACGATCTTGAGCTATCTGTTATTGTTCATGCCTTGAAGATCTGGCGTCATTATTTGTACGGTGGGCCTTGTGAGATCTATAGTGACCATCGGAGTTTGCAGCACTTACTCAAGCAAAAGGATCAAAATATGCATCAGAGGAGGTGGTTAGAGTTGCTGAAAGATTATGATATCACTATCCTGTATCACCCGAGCAAGGCTAATGTGGTGGCGGATGCCTTGAGTCGCCAGGCGGAGAGTTTGGCATATTTACCAGCTTCAGAGAGGCCTATGGCGATGGATGTTCAGGCCTTAGCCAGCCAGTTTGTTAGATTGGATCTTTCGGAGCCCAATCGGGTTCTAGCTTATGTGGTTTTCCGGTCTTCCTTATTTGATCGTATCAGGGAGCAGCAGTATGAAACCCTCATTTGCTTGTCCTTATGGACAAAGTTTAGCATGGAGATGTCGGTATGTGACCATTGGAGATGACGGGGTATTGAGGATGCAGGGCTGGATTTGTGTGCCCAATGTTGGTGGTCTTCGAGAGTTGATTCTAGCAGAGGTCCGTAGTTCGCGGTATTCTATCCATCCGGATGCCGCGAAGATGTATCAGGACTTGAGGCAACACTATTGGTGGAGGCGAATGAAGAAAGATATAGTTGGTTATGTGTCCAGATGCCTCAACTGCCAGCAGGTAAAGTATGAGCACCAGCGCACGGGTAGGTTGCTTCAGCAAATAGAGATTCCGGAGTGGAAATGGGAGCGCATCGCCATGGATTTTGTATCTGGACTCCCACGGACCTTGAAGAAGTTTTATGCCATTTGAGTCATTATGGATCGACTGACCAAGTCTGCTCATTTCATTCCTGTGTGTACCACGTATTCATCGGAGCGGTTGGCGGAGATTTATATTCGGGAGATCGTCCGTCTGCATGGTATTCCAGTTTCTATTATTTTGGACAGAGGTACTCAGTTTACGTCGCGGTTCTGGAGAGCCGTGCAGCAGGAGTTAGGCACTCGGGTGGAGTTGAGCACAACATTTCACCCCCAGACGGACAGACAGTCCGAGCGCACTATTTAGATTCTTGAGGATATGCTACGTGCGTGTGTGATTGAGTTTGGAGGGTCTTGGGATCATTTCTTGCCATTGACAGAGTTTGCTTACAACAATAGTTATCAATCCATCATTTAGATGGCGCCGTATATGGTAGGTGTCACACCTCATTTTTCTACTACACCCCCGAAAAGAGGTATAATAAAAGGAGTTATTTCCAACTTGAAGTGACAATCGAAATTATTCACTTTTAAGATTCAGAGTCGCCACTTGAGAGATTTATGGTGTCCCAAGTCACCGGTTTAAAAATCCCAAATTGAGGAAAAGAATGAATCTGTTTAACAGTCCGCAAACCAGAAATTTGAGTAAGGAATTCTGTTAACCCGAGAGAAGGTGTTAGGTATTCCCGAGTTCCGTGGTTCTAGCACGATCGCCCAACTGTTATATTCGGCTTAATTATCTGATTTTAATACAGTTTGAATCTATATGCATTTTAACTTTTAAATCACTTTTATTTATTTTAAAGAAGATTTAGCATTGTCTAAAACGTATTTTTGAACCGCGTCACATGAAATGCACTCTCAATCCGAAACACATTTTATCCAACGTTATGAAGATTTAGATTTGGGTCACATAAAATGCACACCTGAGTTTAGGAAGGTAATATTATTAAAACAATGCGCCTAAAGCAACTACGCATTTTTTACTTTGTGAGGGCAATGGAAATTTGCTAAATGGCATGCCTCGAATCCTAATTTCAAAGGATGTTTGAACTAAATTTTTGATGGCCATGAATCTTGAGATTTTATTTAGCATGAAATAGCTTGAATTATTTTAAAAGACTTGTATTTAACTAAATCAAACTACAGATATTCATCGATATTAACGGCCTAAGCATACTCCTAGCGAACAATAAAATAAAATAGTGAACATGTAAAACTCAGGTCTCAGTTGCATTTCACTTAAAATCCCAGAACTAAGTCCCCAACCAAAATTATGTTTTTCTACAATATCTTCACACCAAGTAACAAAATGAACAAGCAAGTAAATGGGGGAATTTAGAGCAGTTAAGGTGAATTGAAAAATGACGTAAACAAGCTAAAAAAATCTAGCCTTTGACATACAGTGAGTTAATTAAAGCTTTACTATGACATTAAACCTCAAACAAGATAAGTATTCCATTACCAAAATTTTAATTCTCATGATTCCTCTGAAATAAAATAATAGCACATAAAACAATAGCACACCGCAACACTCTTGATTTATAATTTAAACTAAGCAAACTACAATAAGGGAGGAAACCAATAGTAAATAGACTAATTAAACCAAGAAGCCACGTTGATTACTGCAATTTCGGTCCAAGAAATTTAATTTAAAACACATCTAACACAAGAAATATATATAACATAGAATCACAAATAAAATAAAACATCAGCTCAAAATATAAGATTCCCGTAATAAGAGAGATGTCAAGAAACGGACCTTTATATTGATAAAAATTCCTCAAAATTGGATTAAATGTAACGTTGACCGGGAACCTCTATCGGAAACCAAACGAGACTGAAACGTCGAGCCATGAACGAAAGCTTCGCTAAAAAAAATCGAACTCTTTTGACGCAAGACTCACGCAAGAGAAGACCCGGTGAATTTAGTACTGATGAAGCCTTTGGAGGTTCTATTCTTAGTATTTAGAGGGTGATTATGAGCTGAACTTTGATTGAGATTCTAGTGCCTCCGATCTCGTAGGACAAAGATGAAAAATAATGATATTTACCTAGAGCTGTAGAGCTTTCTACAGTTATGGAACTGGTTTCTTAGAGATGGTGGTGTTTGGATGATATCTATGGCTAAACATCTACTGGGTTTTAACGGAGAAAATCGGGTTGGTTGGTGTTGGTTTAATAGAAGGTTTCATGCCAGTCTCCGTCGAGTTTACACAGTATTTTGGTGATATAATTTTAGTGTAAAAATGATGAATAAGGTCGAAGATTTGGAGTTGTTGCGGCGGCTCTCTAGCTGCTGATCCCAAAATCTCCCTCCCTTTGGCCTCAAGTAACAATGCCTTTATACGCAAGTTACTATGGCAGCAAATACAAGCCAGGTTTTGCCCTTTAGACCCCTTTTAAATTCCCTTTTGCTAGTTAGTCCTTCATTTTCTGCCTTGGTGCCCAAGTGAAAGCCAATGCAATTCAGAAATTCCAAAGATGAACCCCACCCTAGCCTCCTAGAAGCTTCTATTTCTGTTATTAAAAGATTTCTTATCCTAGACTACACAATGACTTTTTTTTAAAATAAGATAGAAATACTACACAATGCCAAAGCTAATCCTAATTACTTAAACTAAACATGAAACTATTTTTGTGTTTTTTTTCGAAATTATATAAAGATAAGAATAAGGTACTATTTTTGTGTTTTTTTTTAAATTTATGAAAAATACATAAACTTAAATATTTTTTATAATTTTTATTTTTCTTGTAATAAAATAAAGTAAAAAAACCAAAATGAGTTGAAATAGCTATATTAGGCCTAAATTAAATATTTACGTGCTAGAATATAAAAAATCTTGGGGAAGGTCAAAATTATATGTCTACAACTGCCCCTTTTTGACTGGAAAGACGAAGTATTTTCAGACAAAGAATGACTAGACAGGTTTTTGACCCGACCCTTATTTCAGGAGACCGAAACTAAGAGAAAAGGAAAATGTGACCGAGCCTTGGTATCTGAGCTGCCTACATGTCCTTGGCTAAAGGAATCAGGTCACGTGTAGTTCAGAAGTGAGCGAGATGATGGAATATGCCGAGGTGGAGAGCCAGCCGATGTGCCGTTCCGTCGAGGTTCCGGCCCGCGGTCCTGTTATTACATCAAAAATCAAAACATGAAAAAGACTAGCTAAGCCTGTCAACTGCGAGTTATAAGATACCTATCTATAAGCCTTCTGAAGCTTGATCTTGAGTCTTGAATGGTTCTTCATGCAAACTTTGGATCTGAACCTTAACGCTAGCCAGTTGCAGGTGCTAATTCATTCTTCCTCAGCTTTTCGGACCAAACCTGGACACCATACCATGCTTGTGACTCCAATCATGTCTTAAGTAATTCACATCTTTCTCTACTTCTGCATTTGGATTCACTTTTGCCTTCTTTTTGTTTCTCCTCTTCTTTTATTATTTTGGATTTTGACTAACTTCCGCTGATTATATCGAACTGTTGACTCGCATTCTTTTCGCAAGCCTCTTTTGTTGCTAACTTGAATTGCATTCTAAAGTGTTTTACCTTTCTCCAGGTGATTCTTGACTGCTAAAACTTGAAATGTAGTCCTCTGTTCTCCAGGCGAGCTCTTGACGGCTGAAACTTGAAATGTAGTCCTCTGTTCTCCAGGTGGGCTCCTGACCACTGAAACTTGAAATGTATTCCTCTGTTCTTTAGGCGGGCTCCTGACTGCTAAAACCTGAAATGTAGTCCTCTGTTCTCCAGGCGGGCTGCTGACTGCTAAAACTTGAATGTATTCCTCAGTTCTCCAGGCGGGCTCCTGATTGCTAAAACTTGAATGTATTCCTCTGTTCTCCAGGAGGGCTCCTGACTTCAACAAATAAATACAACGAAGAAAATTTTTTGTCCCAATTTGGTGGCTGAGCATCACATTACCGGATATTAATAAGAATTTGGAAACTAAAACTTGAATTATAATACATCTGTTCTCCAGGCGGGCTCCTGACTGCTGAAACTTGAAATGTATGCATCTGTTCTCCAGGCGGGCTCCTGACTGCTGAAACTTGAAATGTATGCCTCCGTTCTCCAGAGGGCTCCTGACTGCTAAAACTTGAAATGTATTCCTTTGTTCTCCAGGCGGGCTCCTGACTGCTAAAACTTGAAATGTATTCCTCTGTTCTCCAGGCGGGCTCCTGACTGCTGATTTGAAATGTATTCCTCTGTTCTTCAGGCGGGCTCCTGACTGCTAAAACTTGAAATGTATTCTTCTGTTCTCCAGGCGGGCTCCTGACTTCAACAAAATAGACAAAACAAAGAAAATTTTCTGCCCCAGTTTGGTAACTGGGCACATATTACCAGATATTAATAAGAATTTGAAAACTAAAACTTGAATTGTAATACCTCTGTTCTTCAGGCGGGCTCCTGACCGCTAAAACTTGAAATGTATTCCTCTGTTTTCCAGGCGGGCTCCTGACTGCTAAAACTTGAAATGTATGCCTCCGTTCTCTAGGCGGGCTCCTGACTTCAACAAAATAGACAAAACAAAGAAAGTTTTCTGCCCCAGTTTGGTAGATGGGCACATATTACCAGATATTAATAAGAATTTGAAAACCAAAACTTGAATTGTAATACCTCTATTCTCCAGGCGGGCTCCTGGCTGCTGAAACTTGAAATGTATTTCTCTGTTCTCCAGGCGGGCTCCTGATTGCTAAAACTTGAAATGTATTCCTCTGTTCTCCAGGCGGGCTCCTGACTTCAACAAAACAGATAAAACAAAGAAAATTTTCTGCCCCAGTTTTGTAACGACCTGGCCGGTCGTTTTGGAATTCACACCCCGATTCCCCATTAACTATTTTCCCTAAGTTCATTTCTACTATTTTGGTTTGCCGGGACGTTCGGTATTAGGATTTGGAGTGTTTTGGAATACTTAGTCCCTAAATGAGAGTTTAAGAGTTGAAAAATGGTCCGTATTCGGGATAGTGTGAAGACGACCTCGGAATGGAAATCCGATGGTTCCGTTAGCTCCGTTAGGTGATTTCGGGGTTGGGAGCGTGTTCAGAATGTTATTTGGAGGTCCGTAGCTCTTTTAGGCTTAAAATGCCGAAGTTTGAATTTTTGAAGTTTCCGGTCCGATAGTGAGTTTTTGATCCGAGGGTCGGATTTAAATTCCGGAAGTTGCTGTAGCTCCTTCATGTCATATGGGATGTGTGTGCAAAATTTCAGGTCATTCGGGCGTGTTTTGGTTACGTTTTTGATCGAAAGCGAGTTTGGTTGGAATTTGAAGTTCTTAGGTTCAAATCATTGATTAATTCGAGTTTCCGGTGTTGTTTTAGGTGGTTTAAGGATTGGTACAAGTTTGAATGATATTATGGGATATGTCCGTAGGTTTGGTTGAGGTCCTGGGGGCCTAGGGTGTGTTTCGGATGCTCAACGGGGCAATTTTGGGACTTGGAGAATTGCAGAAATTCTGCTGTGTGTTGCAGACGATTTTCTTCTGTGCGATCGCATAGGTGTTCATGCGATCATATAGTGCTTGGGTGGGAGGCCTTATTTTCCTTCAATGCGATCGCAGGCCCTTGAACGCGATCGCATAGACTTGTTTCCTCCTTCACTGCGTTCGCACACCCTTGTCCGCGTTCGCATAGTAGAGTTTAGGGTCTGGGCCTCAGGGCCAAAATCCTTCTACGCGATCGCATACCTGTTCATGCGATCGCATACCTGTTCATCCGATCGCACTGAATGACCTGATCCTCTTCTGCGATCGCAGGCCTTAGGCTGCGTTCACATAGTCATAATTTTTAGGCCTTCAAAATTTCTTCTACGTGATCGCATACCTGTTCATGCGATCGCATTGAATAAAATCCCTGGGCAGTTATAATATGTCAAAACGAGGGTTCCTCCATTTTTAACAAAACAAAAGCTAGAGAGCTCGATTTTGGGACATTTTTCGAGGGCTTTTCAGAGGCAACGATTGGGTAACGATTCCTTACTCCCTTATGATTAATACCCACTAATCT
>MU745397.1:3584-16894 GCA_026770625.1 Nicotiana glauca
CTCAATTTCTTTCTCCCCACAGTTGATTCCTGATCCCCCACCCCTACTTCCTTTCTCTTCATTACGACTTTGAACAATCCATTGTCCAGTCTTCATTTTTCTACAAACTAATCATTTTAGCGTTGGTTGGTCTATCTCATTTTCTCAGCTTTACGGAGGCATGGTGTTAACAGTATTTTCGCGATATTCTCTGGCCTGTTTAGACTGCGAAATTACTAAAAAAAATTCAAGGGTGGGAAGTAATAGGTACTCAAGGAGGTCTGTTTTTATTTTGACGAATGCCACCGAGATGCCATTATTTTCGATGGAAATTTTGTCGGAATGGTTTTGATATTTTTTTTAGAAGATCTGATGGCTTATTTGGACTAATTTCTAGATTGAGATTTGGTTAAGACATATACTAGGATATGAATTGATCATATTTGAATTTTTACCATTGAAAATAATAGTTGGGGAAGGGAAGGTTTTGGTGGAGTTATAGTGAAGAAGAAAGGAAAGAGAACAAAAATTAAAAATTTGGTAAATTGATCTTAAAAGGGATGAGACCCAGATATTACAAATCTCAAAAAATAAATGGTCTTAGTATCTGACGCGGTATTCATGTCAGTCAATTGAAATACACGCTCTGAGGGAGGGGTTTATTATAAGTATTTTTATTGAGTTGAGGTGCTAAAACAGGAAAATCGAAAGTTTATGTATCGGCTTTAAAATACGGTGCAAGTTTAAGTGGCCCAAAAGCAATTACGCCAAATCGGAAGTAAGATCGGACACCCCGGGAATGCACTCCTCGATGTGTGGCTCCACCAATGTCTTGTCGCCTACAGGACGCGATGAAGAAGCTTTATCCTTTTGAGGAATGGTTTTTGATGTTTTTGCCATTTTTATATGGATTCAAGGAAAGAAAAAGATGAGATTTGTAGTTTTGAAAAAATGTTGGTAACAAGGCCTAGAAACTGTGCAACGACGGAGAGACATGATATGATGTGAAAAACTTTGAAGATTTGCAGAAAGACTTGAAAGAACTCAGAAGGATTTTGAAGATTAGTGCAAGAAAATTTCAAAGTAAAGCTTAAAGAAGTGAGAAGAAGACCTATTTAAGGATTCACGGCTATGGTTCAAAGGTACTAGTGGACGACCACTAACTGACGCTCATTAATGATCTTGGGAACTGTACCGACACGACGCTTCGGTTGCTTCATATTGCTTACGTCACGAGGGTGACGTCATAATTGGTCGAGGTATAAAATCGAAGGCTCGGTTCGTTCTTCTCATTACACTCCAAGAAACGAGGGAACAATCTGTATTCGATTAAAATCGGACCTACCCGATTGTGTTATTTGATCGAGACCACGAAATTGGATCGAGGGTCAGCCTCGTAATGGATCAAACCAGAATACGAAGACAAGGTAGCCAATTCGAGGACCGAGGTGCCGGCCGATATCGAGGCCAGCAGCGATCGAGACCGACTATAACTGACTTCGAACAAAGCGCACTAACGGAAAAGCGAAACATCCGTAACCAGTCAAAAATCACGGCGCAGATCCTGTAATGGATCAAATCAAGGGCGATTGTTTAGGCGAATCATGGGTTTTACTTCAGTAATTATAATTGTACCAAAACTAGGACACCTCTACTATATAAAGAGGGCTCTAATCATTTTGTAACCACCTTACATTCACTTTGAAAAAGCAATACAATATTCTCTCTTTAATTCACATTCTCTTGTTTACCAGCTTGTTGCATTTTAATTGTTCTTGCATAACTAGCTCGAGGGCTCTGCCCAAACGCTAGTTTGCTTTATATTACTATCTATTTCCATCATTTATCTTTACGTTTATCAATTGGTATTCGGTGAAATCACATATCCTTAAAACCACATTATAAGTTTAATTGTTATATGATTTTTAGGGTAAAAATCTCTAATTTTGAAATACTTTTTGCATGTGATATCATAGATTACTTCTTTCTTCACGTGTAAATGTAAGTTTAATGATCATATATAAACCACTTAAAATCATTATCTTTCAAATATATTTCTCTTTTGTCGTCCAAAGTATCCTTCCTGCAAGTTTGTTGTCAAATTCCACACCAAAACTTCGATCCTAAATCCTATAAAACTCCTGGTTACCTTTTTGATTTGGTGTATGAACTAAAAAGAAGTAAACGAGAGAATGTTTGAACGGAATTTGGTAGGAAATTGTAAGAGCATTTCCTTGGGAGAACACCGAACTCTGCTTAAACAGAATGGTTATTTTAGGCCTATCACTGTGCTGTACGTATTAGATGTTGCAAAAGAATGACATTTCTCAGGGATTCAACTTTAATTCATTGACAATATAATTTTTTTAGATATATAACATTACCTTCCATAACCGATTGTTCCCTTTATTTTTCAAAATAAAAGTTTCTTTTAAATGACCTAATAGTACTGACTTTTGAGCGCTTCATCTAGCCGAGTAGCAATAGGCGGAAAATAAGTCAAAGCCGAATATCTAAACTTATGGACTGATTATAGCATTAGCGCTTTTATTTGTGAATCCTTTTGTTTAATCTTAACTCTTAGAAATATGAATAATAAATACATCTTCATAGTTTATTGCCTTCGACTTGTCGTTTTCTTTTCCATATTCTATTAAGAATTTCCTCCTCTAGATTTTAGTCAGTTGGGAAAGTAGCTATTTTTCAGGTATACTACCATTTTAGTGGACATTCCTTCTGAACCGTGGAGAGGGAGAGTTAAATCGAGACTTCGATGCCTCCAAACTGAAATTTACAAGTAGGGCGAGAGAGTACCTTTTATTAAATAGAAAACAATAAACTCGATCCTTCTGAAGACGACATTAATAAACAATTTCATCGGGCAAATTCACATCTCAAAATAACCTTAACTCTTCATGTTAATATACAATTACAAGGATTGCGGACAATTCATCATGCAGCACCACATATCTAGAAGGAAGTCTATAAACACTATGTACAATTATCACTGGTCATGACACGAACAGATGCATCGTCATCAGAATAATTGGTGCTTGACATGTTACGTGCAGCATCTATCTGAAATACAAAAATAAAACAAAGGAAAGAGATTGAAGAAGGTAACATTCATAATCGTCATCTTACCAAGCCACAGAGAAAAAGAAAGCACCATTTCTGCATCGCCTCTTCCTAGAAAAAGACACAGCGCAGATTAAGAGAATAAAAAAAATAAAACCCCCCCAAAAAATTTCCATAGAAAATAGATCTTTGAAATAATAAGGACAAAGCCTGTGATTTTCTGTAGACCACTTGAGTTGGGGTCCTTTTTCCTACTATACGCCTCTAAACATACACAAAAGCATAGGCAGAAAAAGTGACTACTCATGCGCTCACGGGCATGGAGATCTCTATTTCCGCTAAAAGCCTTACAAGGTTAATAGACTAATAGAGAGGACAGCTATTTCTGATGTATGCTAAGCTTTAGAGATTCGCATAATATACTAACCGAAGGAAGTTGCCTGCAAATCAGGTGCTACTGCTACCAAGATCAAAGTCCATAGTGTAATCGTATTCAATTGTTGGAATAACGGAAGCCATAAACTTCAAGAATAGGAAGAGGTACCTGTCAATGGTGCTTGAGATCAACATCCAGGATTTGAACCAAAAAAAAACATCCAGGATGAGACAAAAAGCATATGCAAGTAAAAAAACTAAAAGGAGATCCATATTAAGGACATTCATGTGTTTCTATTGTTACGCCAAATATGTCTCAAATCTCAGGTCTACAAACAAGCAACAGTTTACTCCCATGAAACCTGCTCAACTTTGAGTATAAAGAAAGAATCAGTGGCTAGAGCAAGATCATCACAACCATTATCATTGAGTTTATTTCTTCCTTTCTGTGGCTACAGGTGGAACTATTGAGAAACACCGTAGATGGTAACCTTAGGCTAAGTAGACATAACAGTATATGCACTCACAGTGCACTTCCCATAAATCATACTAATGATGATAAAGTGATATTTGATGGATTGTGGCACCTAAATGCAGCAATGCAAATATTCAGGCTCAGCTAAGTTTAGGACTTGTATGCTAACCAGGGCTTATCCAGCTAAACCATAAGGGATCTCTCAGTCAAAGAAATAGTGTCACAATATTGTTATTGGATAGAACAACACCTACAAAGATGAAAGGCAATCCGCTCTAAACGATAGTGAGACCAACAATAATAAATGGGAATGAATGTTTGGCCTTTAGGGACTAATATATCCACAAGATGAGTCTTGTAGAAATGGAAATGCTAAGTTGGATGTCGGGTCATGCAGAATTGGACAAGCTTTGAAATAATAACATTTGGCAGATGGTGCAAGTCACACACAGGATAAAATGAGAATTGGTTTAGATTGTCTGATCATGTCCAACGTAGATCTTGAAATGCACCACTTATAACTGTGAGTGTGTGACAATATGATGAATGAAGGTCATAAAGGAAACAAGACAGACCAAAAACTACATGGAAGCTAAAATCTCTCTGGATCAATAGATATTTAACCCAAAAAAAAAACATAACACAATTCAACCAAAGAATCCATGTAATTTAACTCAGTAAACCATATAGGAATAACTGTAAAATTCATAGAAGTCCTAATTTGTTGTAAACTTAGTATTGGAATGAAATAGACCTGAATAGAAGGGCAAAGATATAGAAGATTCACATAACGGACGCCAATTATTTGGGATTGAGACACAGTTAATTGATCGATTGATATTCTCTAATATGCAATGATGAAACAATGTAGATAAAAAATGTGGTGTCAATGAAACAAGAGCTACATTGCTTTTTAGAACTAGAAGAGTATCATAAAAAACTCTTGCTTCCAACTATACTATTGATGTCAATATTATACTCCTAGTTGTACTTGAAATTCTCTTCCAAAAACTTTAGAAAATTTTCTCCTAAAATGAGCTCTGACTTGGGAATTGTGCCACCTGAACTTTCTTTCTGACCTCCTCCTCCCGGCGAATCCTCTCCCCGGTCTCTATGGGGAGGAAATCCTTCTTCATTTCAGGAGACAAATCCTTTGAGCTAATCGAAGATTGTAAAGGAACTGAAAATGGTTTGTATGGATAGAACGAGGTCGAAGATTTACAAGTCAAATTCAGATCGACGAAGAAAACTTACAATGGCTCTGTGAGCAAATGCAGCAACCTTCGCGGGGATATGGCAATCTTTACAGAAGATGAGGAAGATTCAAGCCTACATTTACAGAATTTACCAAAACTACAACAGCTATGGTAGATATCTCAGAATTGAAGTCTGGGTAGGGGAAAGGAAAAAGGCTATAATCATCCCAGAGGTGGTTCATAACAAAGGCTGGGGAGACATATCAGGCAAAATTTTACACTTTCTCGGGGAAGCATCAAATTACAAAAGTACAAGGAATTTACAAATTTGCAAAAAAGATCTTTCAAAGCTGCTGCGGAAATCTCGAGTTGGCCTTTACAGAAGGTGGAAGACAGAACCAAAGGGGAAACAAAAGATTTCTTAGCGAAATGCTTAGTGGGTTGCTTTAATGATCCTTTCAACTCAAGCCCAAACTCAGAAGTTGTACAGAAATGGTTTCTCACAAGATGGAAAGTGATGGACGGCCTTAGAATCACCCCTATAGCTCATAAAAAATTCCTATTTGAACTACCATCAAAACAAGAAGCTGCTAGAGTCAAAGTTGGAGACTGGTACTGAAACGGCAGGCGTCTATCCTTAGATTGGTGGTCGCCGGAATATGGGTCGTCTCCGATGACCAAAGAATCAGGGCATAAGTGGGTCAAAGCCTTTGTTATCCCATTGCATGGCTAGACAACAGACTCTTTAAGTCATATTGGAGAGCTTTGTGGAGGCTATATCAATGTGGATGAAGATACCAAGAATCGATCTCACTTTTACTGGGCTAGAATTTGTGTTCAAAACAAATTTGAAGAAATTCCTAAAGAACGATGATAGAAGGCATGAGATATAAAATTTCAATCCTGGAAGATCAACCAACAAGAATCATAGTGGATGGTAAGGGGAAATTAGCTACATTAAAAGGGGAAAAAGTGGAATCAGATCTGAAGGCATCGCCGACGATCGCCTCCTCGAGCCAGTTGCAAATGACAGGGGAAAGCTCAATGGTTAATAACCCAGCGGTTAAAACCAAGCAACATAGGTGTCTGTGCCCCTTTAATTCAAAGGGGTTCACAAGACTCCCTAGGAGAACACGTCGTGTGGTGCAGCCCAATTAAAAAATTACAAGTCGGGAAATGTGGCTGCAAAAAGAATGGGCCAAAAAATGGACCAAGTCTATTACAAACGAGGCCCAAAACCCAAATTGAAACAAAGAGGGGCTTCAGTGAAATGGAGAGCAATTGGGCCATTATTAGACCCAAGTGTCAATAAAAACAGCCCATTCTTTCTCACTAATCAATTCGACCCAATTGCTGCTGAAATAGAAGCCATAGAATGGCTTTGATCTTTTCATTTGGACAGTGAATGCACCGGCGACTTATCTTCAAAAGCAGATGATGAGGCAGAACAGACGATGTCGATAGTCCTATCTCAGCCATCTTTAAAGCAATTCAAAGCTATAAGTAGTTCAGAAGCTGATGTTTCCTCGTGTGATACTCTCTCTCTCTCCCTTAGTATGAACTGGGCTCCTCCAACATATCAGCTCTCCGGCGGTCATCAAAACTTCAAGATGGACCAAATCAGTAATGGTCAAAGCATGCAAGGCATTTGGTATCCATTTTTCTGGGTTTGAGCACGAGATTCTCGGTATGGTCCTTCGTATGGAAAAAAAATGACAGGAACAAATCAGGGAACTGAAATCCTCAATTAAGGCAAGTGCAAAGGGTAAGAAAAAGCAATCTTTGGAACTAGAAAGACTGAAACGGGGAATGAATTCGGATGGAATGAAGGAAAGGGTCAGGGGCAGGTACTACAAAGCCTTCTCAAGATGAAGATCAAAATTCTAAGTTGGAACATGTGGGGTCTCAATGAAGCAAAAAAAAGGAGTACAATAAATCCACTAATGCAAAAATGGAAAGCCGGTATAGTATGACTACAAGAAACAAAGATTGCAGACTGGTTCCCTCTACTGATCAGACAAGTTTAGGGAAATAGATGGGTTGACTGGGCAGCTCTGAACTCAATTGAGAGAAGTAGTGGAATCATTGTTCTTTGGGATAGAAGGCAATGGTCTAATAGAGGAATACATAAAGGACACTAAACAATTTCATGTATGCTCGAAAGCTTACGGGAAGATTTCAAGTGGTGCTTCACAGGAGTCTATGGTCCTCACAACAACGTAGAAAGGGAAAACTTTTGGCATGAACTTGCAGTTATCAGGGGCATCTGGGAGGTTCAATGGGTCATTGGAGGGAAGTTTAATGTTTGTAGATATGAAAGCGAAAGATACAACTGCGTTAGAAGGTCCAAGGCAATGAGATCTTTCTCAGACATCATTCAAGACCTAGGCATCATAGATCTATCCCTTCAAGGAGCCAATTTCACTTGGTTTAGGGGGAGGATTCCATGCAAGCTTCCAGAATTGATAGGTTTATAATCTCACCATAATGGAATGACAATTTCAAAGCAATCAAATAGTTGGCCCTGCCAAGAGTTGAATCAGACCACAGGCCTCTCTTATTGGAATGTGGTGACTGGCAAGCAAATCCCTCCTACTTCAAATTTGAAACATGTGGTTTCAAGCTGAAGGCTTCATGAACAAAATGGAAGAATGGTGGAACAGTTATTCAATCAGGGGCAGTCCAGACTTCATATTGGTACAAAAATTGAGGAGGTTGAAAAAAGGCATCACAGACTGGAACAGAACAACCCTTGGTCAGTTGGAAGCTCAAAGAACCAAGCTCCTGGAAGAGCTAACTATTCTGGACCAAACATCAGAAAACAGACTCTTGACTCAGTCTGAAACGGAACGATTAATGCAATTAAAGCTCGATTAAAAAAAGCTGGCAAAGGTAGAAGAAATGTCATGGAGGCAAAAATCTAGGTGCTTGTGGCTCAAAGAAGGAGACAGGAACACAAAAAAATTTCAAAGATGGCCAACTCGCATAGGAGAAACATTTGCATTGATAAGCTTCTGATTGGGGCAGAATTCACTGAAGATAGTGATGAAATCAAAAATGAAATCTTAAGATTCTATCAAGATCTGTACACTAAAAATGAGCAATGGAGGCATGTTGTGACCTTTGAAGGTTAGGCCAGCATATCACCAGCTGAGAAAGAATGGCTTGAAAGACCCTTCGAGGAGGAAGAAGTACGGGCAGCAATAACTTCTTGTGCTCCAGATAAAAGCCCAGGTCCTGATGGATTCACCATGGCTTTCTACCAAAAGACATGAGCTTTCATCAAATCTGAAGTTATGGGGGCTCTCCCATACTTTCATCAACATTGCTTCATGGTTAGATCATGTAAAGCCTCCTTCATTGCTCTCATCCCCAAAAAGAAAGGAGCAGTAGAACTCAAAGATTTTAGACCTATCAGTCTCATTGGAAGTATCTACAAAATTGTTGCCAAAACTCTAGCTGAGAGACTGAAGACAATAATTTGGAAGTTGGTTTCTGGACAGCAAAGTGCATTCCTGAAGAATAGGAAGATCACAGATGCCTCACTTATAGCCAATGAAATGCTGGATGATAGATTGAAAAGAGGAATCCCCAAAATTCTCTGCAAGCTAGATATGGAGAAGGCTTTTGAAAAAGTCAACTGGTCCTACCTATTTGCAATGCTGAAAGCCATGGGGGTTTGGGGACATATGGATCAGATGGATAGATGGATAAAATACAGCCTTACTTCAGTCAAGTACTCAATACTAGTGAATAGATCTCCAGTGGGCTTTTTTTTCCCTCAGAAACGAATAAGACAAGGTGACCCTCTGTCACCATTCTTATTCATCCTAGCTATGGAGGGCTTAAGTAAAATGCTAGATAAGGCAAAACAAATGCAGTGGATTGAGGGGTTCATGGTGGGAAACAACATAGATACCTCAGTCACAGTCACTCATTTACTCTATGCAGATGATACCTTAATATTTTGTGGAGCAGAGAGAACTCAGTTGCAATTCTTAAACTTGACTCTACTTCTGTTCGAAGCAATCTCAGGGCTGCATGTCAATATGTTGAAGAGAATGATCTACCCGGTGAATGAGGTCCCTAACTTGGAGGAACTGGCTAACTTAATGGGTTGCAATATAGGCTCACTTCCCACAACTTACTTAGGCCTCCCGCTAGGAGCAAAATACAAGGCAACGTAGATATGCAATGGAGTAATAGAGAGAGTGGAGAAAAAATTGGCAACATGGAAAATGCAGTATCTGTCTATGGGTGGTAGACTAACTTTAATTAGCAGTGTTATAGACAGTATCCCCACCTACATTATGTCCCTCTTCCCTATGCCAAATAAGGTGCAGAAACAACTGGACAAAATTAGAAGATCATTCCTATGGGAAGGAAATAGTGAGGGTCACAAATTCCATTTAGTGAAATGGCCAAAAGTGATCATGCCAAAAAACCAAGGTGGTCTAGGAATCAGAGACTTGACCAAGCACAACAACAGTGTGCTAATGAAATGGTGGTGGAGGTATGCTCAAGAATCAACATGCATATGGAAGAAGGCAGTTAATGCCAAATATGGGGTACAAAACAAGTGGTGCACAAAGCAAAATAGAGCTCCACATGGAGTTGGCCCATGGAAGCACATCAACAACCAGTAAGAAGCATTCTTTCAAGAAGTATCCTATAAGTTTGGGAATGGCAACAGCATTAAATTCTGGAAGGATAGATGGCTCAATATCAACCCCTGAAAGATTCTCATCCAGGACTCTACCAGATTGCCTCTGACCCTAACTCTTCTATAACACAAAATAGAGATGGGAACTCATGGGATCTCCACTTCAGAAGAAATATGTAGGATTGGGAGCTAAATTTAGCTATTAGACCTATACAGAACACTTGAAGATGCTAGAGGGAATCCTCAAGTCTCAGACAGCTTAAGGTGGGGCAACTCTGAAAAAGGAATCTACACTGTCAAGGCAGGATATAGCAATCTAAGTGCCTCGAATGATATAATTGAATCTTGGCCATGGAAGCTAATATGGAAAGCAAAGCTACCAACAAAAGTCAAGTGTTTCTCCTGGAAAGCCCTCTATGAAGCTATACTGACCCAGGATAACCTTTGTAGAAGGAATTTTCAGCTGGCAAACAGGTGCCACGTGTGCAGGCTAAACTCAGAGTCGGTTAACCACCTGCTACTCCACTGCACAGTGGCATCAGATCTTTGGAACACGCTCTCTTTGGTATCAGCTGGACAATTCCACACACCATAAGGGAAGCAGTACTTAGTTGGAGCCTATGGGAAGTTGATAGATCCATCAAGAAGATCTGGCACATGATCCCGGCATGTAGTTTTTGGTGTTTATGGACAGAGAGGAATCGCAGATGTTTTGATGGCATTTCAACTTCCAACGGACAACAACAACAATAACAACAATCCAGTATAATCCCACTTAGTGGGGTCTGGGGAGGGTAGTGTGTACGCAGACCTTACCCCTACCCTGGGGTAGAGAGGCTGTTTCCAAATAGACCCCCGGCATCCTTCCCACCAAGAACTTCCCACCTTGCTCTTGGGGAGACTCGAACTCACAACCTCTCGGTTGGAAGTGGGAGTTGCTTACCATCAGAGCAACCCCAACGGACAACTGAAGTCTAAATGTTTAATGAGTCTTTTTAGTTGGAGTAACCTTTCCCCTGTAAATGATATTATTCCCCTCCTAGACTTCACTAGTTCAATGGTTTAGCGAACCATTGCTCTTGGTTAACTCAAGGTTCTAGAATTTTTTTGCCCTATGGAGTTAACCAAGGTTTATTTTGTAACCTTTTGCATCTTCTTGATGCCTTTTAATACAATACAATACTTCATCAAAAAAAGTATTATACTCCTACATTTGTAATGAAAATTTTGATGTTACTAGTATAAGCCAGATCGAGAAGGTATGGGGTAAAATAATGTCTCACAGATCAAAGCATGTCAAGACGAAGACCAGAAACCATAACTATAGTGCATAATTTTTTCCGATAAAAGGGCCAAAGATTTCTTAATAAAGCAAGTACTCTGTTTCTGATCATATGAATTTCCATTTGTATATTCTGCTACTGTGTCTATCGTTGCTAAAATATGATCCTGCAGCTGAATGAAACCTTCCCATGGTAGACAGACGAACTATAAAGAAGAATTCCTAGATCAATACAGCAAGCTAATCAACTTTCAGGGGAGACACCATTGTATCACTAAAATTTGAATGTCAAAGCATCAACTTCCTTAAAAAATTATATGACAAAATGAACAAAATCTCCAAAGCATTGTAGCTAGATAGTATAGCTCTTTTAAATGTAACAACAAAATTTTCATGTGCATGCTAACTTCACAAATAAATGCATCTACGAGTTGTAAGTATCCCCAAATAACCAAATTAGAATTCAGACAGGTAATATATGAGCGTGAATATGCATACTGCTGATTGAAAAACACAACGATACCACATGAGATATTAGAGTTTACTTGTCAACTTCAGGCTCAACTCCTCGCGACATAAGAACATCAATAATTTTCTTCATCACAGCCCCGTGCCGACAAGGATGTACTGAAGCATGTTTCCCTGGAAGATGTGGATGATCTTCAATGGTCACCTGAGTTAACGATGTTGGAAACAAAGATTAAAATGAACATCGTCATTCAAAATAATTGCAGTTAAAAAGGAAATATATAGAGTTAGAGAAAAGAAAATTTAATAATCTGTGTGATGGCCCATTCAGTTGTTCAGTTGCCATCTACAACTTGGTTCACTGTTGGCCTCGACAGGGTCACTGATGGGTTCAGTTTGTACCAAATGGATTTGGTTTTTACCAATTCACGAAATCAGTTTTGGAAATTTTTCAAAAATCAAGCAATAGCTTGGGTGAAAATTAGAAAATCTCAAGCAGAAGTCTGGATGTTCTTCACAGATAATATGTATCAACTCAAAGCAAGCATTCAAGCTCTATCATGTCTAAGAACCAGAAAGAAATGAACCTTTGAAAAAAGTTATTCTGGTCAAAATATGTAAAACAAACCATTTCTCAGGCCTCATTTCAGTTGTATTTCTTAGGAAATGGCTGAATTGGAGAGAGAGAGAGAGATTGAGTGAGCGTTCATTGCCAATCCAATTAGACAGCACTGATCTGAGCACAAGGAAGATGGCAAGTGGTTGTAGTGGGAGAAGGAAGTAAAGATATAAACAATAACTTTTGACAAATTATGCCACATTTAGTTTTTTACTTCAAAATCTTAATTTAACTAAAAGAACTAAAACGATAGTATTAAAACAATAGAAAAGTTGATAAGTTGAATAAAAATGCATGCGCTTGGACTAGACCTCCAGATGCCAATTAGCAAGGAAGAATGACAGAATGTTCTATTCATCAGTTTTTCATACAGTTCGCAGATAATTTTCAAAAACACCACATTGTAATACTGATCATTTTATAGATTAAAATTGAAATGAATGGAATTTTGAAATATCTGGTGACGAGGAAGGAAGCGAAGCTGGCGGTTACGGAGGCTAAAAACGCGGCGTTTGGTAGCATGTACGAGGAATTAGGGGAGAAAGGCGGGGACAGGAAGTTATTCCGGTTAGCTAAGGTAAGGGAGAGGAAGGTGCGGGATCTTGACCAAGTTAGGTGCATCAAGGACGAGGATGGTAGAGTTCTGATGGGGAAGTCTCAAGTCAAGCAGAGGTGGCAGGCGTACTTTCGAGACCTTCTTAACGAGGAGGGGGATCGAAACATAGAGCTAGGGGAGCTGGGGCATTCAGAGCAACATAGGCGTATTAGGGTGGAGGAGGTCATGGGGGCTTTGCGTAGGATGAGTAGGGGTCGAGCGACCGGGCCTGACGAGATCCCGGTGGAGTTCTGGAAATGCATGGATAGGTCAGGAGTGGAGTGGCTCTCCAGCTTGTTCAATGCGATCTTCAGGACCAAAAGGATGCCGGAGGAGTGGAGGTGGAGTACTGTGGTGCCCTTGTACAAGAATAAAGGGGATATCCAGTGTTGCAACAACCATAGGGGTATCAAATTAATAAGTCACACCATGAAGGTCTGGGAGCGGGTGATCGAGGCGAGGGTGAGGGAGATGACATCTATATCGGAAAACCAGTTCGGTTTCGTGCCGGGTCGCTCCACTACAGAAGCTATCCACCTTGTCAGGAGATTGGTGGAACAGTTCAGGGATAAGAAAAAGG
>MU745398.1:5778-28278 GCA_026770625.1 Nicotiana glauca
GAGGAGGCTTTTAGGGAAATAAACCGAGAATTGGAACAATTTGAGAACAAACCTAAGCCAAATCTGAATGACACTGAACCGGTTAATTTGGGAACTGCCGAAGAAATAAGGGAAACCAAAATAAGCATTCACACAGATGAGAAAACTCGATATGCAATAATCCAACTCTTGTTTGAGTTTAAAGATATGTTTGCATGGTCGTATGACGATATGCCAGGACTGAGTGTGGATCTAGTGGTGCACAAACTGCCAATTTACCCCGATTGTCCTCCAGTACAACAAAAGCAAAGGAAATTTAAAACCGATATCAGTGATAAGATCAAAGAAGAAATCACAAAATAACTGAAAGCAGGGGTAATCCGGGTGGTCCGATATACTACATGGTTAGCCAATGTGGTTCCTGTGCCAAAGAAATATGGGAAGACCCGGGTATGTGTAGACTATAGAGATTTGAATAGGGCGAGTCCCAAAGATAATTTTCCATTGCCCAACATCCACATCCTTGTTAATAACTGCGCCAAACATGAAATACAGTCCTTCGTGGATTGTTACGCAGGATATCACCAGGTGTTGATGGATGAAGAAGATGCCGAGAAGACAACTTTCACTACGCCCTGGGGTAGCTACTGCTATCGGGTCATGCCATTTAGGCTGAAGAATATCAGGGCAACCTATATGAGAGCCATGACTGCCATTTTCCATAACATGATGCATCAAGATATAGAGGTGTATATGGATGACGTAATCATCAAGTCCCGAACTCAGAGTGACCACGTTCGAGATTTGAGAAAGTTCATTGAACGGCTGCGCAAGTATGATTTGAAGCTGAATCCGGCCAAATGTGCCTTCGGAGTCCCATTAGGAAAACTCCTGGGTTTCATAGTCAGTAGAAGAGGGATCGAGTTACATCCAACAAAGATAAAAGCTATTCGAGATCTACCCCCTCCGAAAACTAAGAAAGACGTGATGAGTTTATTGGGCAGGTTAAACTATATTAGTCGGTTCATTGCTCAACTGACTACCACGTGTGAGCCCATATTCAAACTTTTGAAGAAAGATGCGGCAGTCAAATGGACATCCAAATGTCAAGAGGCCTTCGACAAGATCAAGGAATATCTGTCAAATCCTCCGGTGTTGGTCCCACCTGAGCCAGGGTGACCTCTCTTCTTGTATCTGACGGTGTTGGAAAATTCTTTTGGTTGCATTCTGGGGCAACACGATATAACCGGCAAGAAAGAGCAGGCGATCTACTATCTGAGTAAGAAGTTCACCAGCTACGAGTCTAAGTATACTTTGTTGGAGAGAACATGCTGTGCTCTGACGTGGGTCGCTCAGAAGTTGAGACACTATCTTCAAGCCCACACTACCTACCTCATAACCAGGATGGATCCGTTGAAGTACATATTCCAGAAACTGATGCCCACTAGGAGACTGGCAAAATGACAAATCCTGCTCACTGAATTTGACATAGTATATGTCACTCGTACGGCAATGAAAGCCCAGGCATTGGCAGATCATTTAGCGAAAAACCCGGTTGACGAGGAATACCAACCATTGAGCACATACTTCCCAGATGAAGAAGTTAATTCAGTAGAAGCCATCTCTGAAGACACTCGTGCTTAGAAAATGTTCTTTGACGGAGCGGTAAACGCAAGAGGTGTAGGCATTAGGGCAATCTTGATATCACCCAATGGTCAGCACTATCCGGCTACAGCTAGGCTCCGATTCTTCTGCACAAACAACATAGCTGAATATGAAGCCTGCATCATGGGCATGAATATGGAAATTGATCAGGATGTTGAAGACTTATTGATCATGAGGGACTCCGATTTAATTATCCGGCAAGCACAAGGAGAGTGGGAAACTCGAGATGTTAAGCTCATTCCATATCGGCAACATGTGGAAGATCTCACCAAACGCTTCAAGTCAATAGAGTTCAGGTACATTCCTCGATGCCACAATGAACTAGCTGATGCACTCGCCACTTTAGCCTCAATGCTGCCTTACCCAGGAAATGCCCATATTGATCCCTTGAAAATTCAAATCAAAGAAAAGCACGGTTATTGTAACGCGGTCGAGGTGGAACCCAGCATTTAGCCCTGGTATCATGATATCAAAAGAATTTTGAAAACACAAGAATACCCCGAGCAAGCCAGTGGAGAGCAGAAGAGAACCATTAGACGACATGCGAGTGGTTTTTTCTTAAGCGGTGATGTTTTGTATAAAAGGACTCCGGACCTCAACTTGCTAAGATGTGTTGATGCCGAAGAAGCCAGGAGAATTATGCATGAGGTGCACGCAGGGGTGTGCAGACCTTATATGAACGGATATGTTTTGGCAAAGAAAATCCTGCGAGCGGGATATTATTGGATAACCATGGAGAAGGATTACTTCAGCTTTGTTCGGAAATGTCATCAATGCCAGGTGCACGGAGATTCGATTCATGCACCTCCAACGGAGCTTCATCCGATATCGGCACCTTGTCCGTTTGTTGCCTGGGGTATGGACGTCATCGGGCCAATCGAGCCGAAATCTTCAAATGAGCATAGATTCATATTGGTTGCAATTGATTACTTCACAAAATGGGTTGAGGCCATCACTCTCAAGTCGGTCACCAAGAAAGTTGTGGTAGATTTTGTGCATTCCAATCTCATTTGTCGCTTTGGTATTCCTGCAACTATCATTACCGACAATGCTGCAAACTTGAATAGTCGTCTGATGGGAGAGATATGTGAACAATTCAAGATAATACATAGAAACTCTACCCCTTATCGGCCAAAAGCCAATGGTGCCGTTGAAGCAGCGAATAAGAACATCAAGAAGATTTTGAGAAAGATGATTCAAAGCTCCAGGCAATGGCATGAAAAGCTACCGTTTGCATTACTCGGGTATCGTACCACAGTGCGTACATCAATCGGAGCCAGTCCGTACTTGTTGGTTTACGGAACTGAAGCAGTCATACCGGCAGAAGTAGAAATCCCTTCGCTTCGTATAATCCTTGAAGCAGAAATCAAGGACAGTGAGTGGGTTAAAACCCGGCTAGAGCAGTTGTCACTAATTGATGAAAAACAGATGGCCGCAGTGTGCCACGGGCAGTTGTACCAACAAAGAATGGCCCGCACCTATAACAAGAAAGTACGTCCCAAGAACTTCGAAGTGGAACAGCTCGTGCTCAGACGCATTCTCCCTCATCACCAGGAAGCAAAAGGAAAGTTTGCTCCCAATTGGAAAGGTCCATACATAATCCGAAAGATTTTGCATAAAGGAGCAGTGTATCTAGGAGACATTAAAGGAAATGATCCTGAAACAACAGTCAATACGGATGCAGTAAAAAGGTACTATGTCTAGACCTCCTGGGGTGATGGCTTTTGTGCAATTGAGATGACGAAGGCTTCCCTTCCCGCTACCCCAAACACTATCAATCCTTCATAAACCCTTTGAGCCGGTTACGTTTCTTTGATTACCCTCTTCGGAACCCGAAAGTACGAAAAGAAAAGAAAAAGAAAAAGAAAAGAAAAGAAAAAGAAAAGAAAAAAAAAAGAAAAGAAAAGAAAGGAAAAAGGAAAAGAAAAATAAAGGAAAAAAGAAAAGAAAAAGAAGAGAAAAACAAAAGAAAAGAAAAGAAAGAAAACAAAAACAAAAACAAGAAACAATGTTTTGTCTGAACTACATTTGACTTGATTCCGAAAGGATACGTAGGCAGCCTCTCCCTGAGGTTCAGTCACACTAAAGCAAAATCCCAATTTCCCCAAAAATTGAAACTGGGGCAGATGATATGATGGTTCGGTTATGAATCCGCCGAAACGGTTCCAAAGTTGTAGTTCCGCCCAAAATCCTTTTTACCCACAGACCTTGTCCAAGACCTTCCGATAAATTGGCAAAAGCAGGAAAGTGAAAAACATCATTGTGGGAATCTGATACAATTCAAAGTGAGAGAAATAAAATGAGAGAGTCTTATCAGTGAAAACCTTCGGGCATCATAAAGCGATGGCGAGTAGAGAAAATAAAAATGAGAGAGTCCGATTAGTGAAAACTCGCAAAGAGCACTATCGGGCGATGGTGAGAAGAGAAATGAGAGAGGTCGATTGGCGAAAACCCGCAAAGGGCGTTGTCGGCCGAAAAGAAGATATCTCATCACTAAAAGAGTCCTGACAAGGTTCCCTAGTTTTGAAATACGGATCAATGGGTTCACGAGAAGCTGGAAAGTTTGTGTGGGTCGGGCGTCTAGTCCAAGAAGCATTCCCTGTTCATTTGAAGCCAGCATGTACCCCAGATAAGTCCTTCTTCTCCTCCGAAAGGCACACTGCTCTTTAAACTCATATGCTTGCCTTTTGCATACTTTTCTTTGAATCCCTTTCGATTTAACTCTGATTCCGTAACAATTACAAAGAAAAGGTGGCAGGACCGATTTCACAGGGCTCCGCCTGGTCGGAGTCGAAAATGCCCAGCCTCAGCGAGTGCGTTAGGCCAATCCCGGCTGGCCGTGGTGGTTGATGCTTTCGAAGCAAAAACATTGGAAAAGAAAGAAATTCAAAGGCAAAGGTCCTAAGGGCAGAATAAAGCAAAAGGGCCGGAGTCCATACGAGTCATCATGAAATCCTAAGGCTGAACCCAGTCAGTTTAAAAAGAGATTCACCTTCAAGGCCAACAAGCAGCAAAGTTCTCAACGGAAAGGGGGCCGGGATCAAGCAATTGGGATGATCAAGGCCACAAAACCAACCACCGTTTCAAACTAACAAATTGTTCTTTGTTGAAAACAGGTCTTATTCAGAGCAACCGTGCAAGAAGTAGGTGCAACCCAAAAAGAAATGAAATGCGCAAGCGCTGAAACAACTTTGCAGTACGAAAGCCGGAAAAAGGAAGTTTTCCCGAAATTCTTTCATGCGTGTGCTAAATAAAAAGGAAAAATAAAAAGAAGAAGAAAAGAAAGAGAAGAAGAAGAAGAAAAGAAATGAAAATGAAAACCCCAAAAGAAAAACAAATCATAGTAACATAGGAGCTTTTTCTTTCCAAATCCCGGCCAAAAAACCGAGGATCTCACGGCCAAAAAATCGTGGAGCTTTTTTCTTTCCAAATCCTGGCCAAAAAACTGAGGATCTCCCGGCCAAAAAATTGTGGAGCTTTTTTCTTTCCAAATCCCGGCCAAAAAATCGAGGATTTCCCGGCCAAAAAATCGTGGAGCTTTTTCTTTCCAAATCTCGGCCAAAAAACCGAGGATCTCCCGGCCAAAAAACCGTGGAGCTTTTTCCTTTCCAAATCTCGGCCAAAAAACCGAGGATCTCCCGGCCAAAAAACCGTGGAGCTTTTTTCTTTCCAAATCCCGGCCAAAAAATCGAGGATCTCCCAGCCAAAAAACCGTGGAGCTTTTTTTTTCTTTCAAAATCCCGGCCAAAAAAATAAGGATCTTCCGGCCAAAAAATCGTGGAGCTTTTGTCTTTCCAAATCCCGGCCAAAAAACCGCGAAGCTTTTTCTTTCAAAATTCCGGCCAAAAAACCGAGGATCTCCTGGCCAAAAAATCTTGGAGCTTTTTTCTTTCCAAATCCCGACCAAAAAATTGAGGATCTCCCGGACAAAAAACCGTGGAGCTTTTTTCTTTCCAAATCCCGGCCGAAAAACCAAGGATCTCCCGGCCAAAAATTGTGGAGCTTTTTTTTCTTTCAAAATCCCGGCCAAAAAACCAAGGATCTCCCGGCCAAAAAATCGTGGAGCTTTTGTCTTTCCAAATCCCTGCCAAAAAACCGAGGATCTCCCCGCCAAAAACCGTGGAACTTTTTTCTTTCAAAATCCCGGCAAAAAACTAAGGATCTCCCGACCAAAAAACTGTGGAGCTTTTTTCTTTCCAAATCCCGGCCAAAAAACTGAGGATCTCCCGGCCAAAAACCGAGGATCTCCCGGCCAAAAAATCGCGGAGCTTTTTCTTTCCAAATCCCGGCCAGAAACCGAGGGTCTCCCCACACAATCCTGATTTGATCGCTTAGATATGTGTCACAACTAACTGACGAAATTTTCTTAGTGAAAACTGGGGCAGAAAATTTCGTTCGTTTGTTTGTTTTGGTATCTTAAGCAGGTCAACCTCAAGACACAAGGTGTGAGATGACCAATGGACTAAATCTCAATCCAGAATCAAGAAAAGAAGAAAAGAACAAAAAGAAATGAACTCAAATGTGAAGCAAGCAAAGGTGCGGATTGCTCAATATCTGATTGAAGTCACAAGCTCCGCTGATCCTCTTTTGACCCAATGCTGCATGAAGAAGAAAACACCTATAACTTACGAGCATCAAGATTCAGATCGAAGTCCACAGCAAAATCAGCTAAGACTCAAGATCAAGTTTCAAGAGAATTATAGATAGGAATCTTATAACTCATAGTTGATAGGCATAACTAGCTTAGCTTTGATTTTTCTTTTGGTGTAATAAGGAGGTCCGCAAGCAGTAGCAGCAACAACAACAGTGAAATCACAACTTCTGGTAGTCCCAGCTACCAAACCTTCCCGAACTACACTGACCTGATTCCTGTTTAGCCTAGGATATGTAGGCAACCTCTGAAGCAGGGTGCAGTAAAACTTTCTAAAAACGCTTCACACGGAATATGCGAACGGGCAAAAATCGCTCTTTTCCGCTCACTTATCTTTGCACGAAAACTCTTCGTGTTTTCGGGCAAAGAAGGCTGTGAGTACGTGATTTTTGCCCTAAGCTAATTATTCCGAAAAATTCAAACGAAACAATTTTTTACAATTTTTATGAATTTTTGTGTTATTTTCTGGTAATTATTGCATTTTATTTGTGCATTTTAGTTCATATAAAAAATACAAAAATATACAATGGCATTTGTTTGAGATTTAATTTCACATTTTAGGATTAAGTAGTGGTTTAAATTGCTAGGAAATGAAGAAAATAACAAAAATAACCCATTTTTTGCATTTTTAGTTGTTAATTGTTAAATAGGTCTTAAACAATTTTAGAAAATTAATTAGCTTAGTTTGGTAAATAAATTAGGTTTCATTTCTAATTTTTGCATTTTTATAAAATACATAAAAAATATAAAAGTAATAAAAAGAGATAAATAATTGAAAGAAACAAAGAAGAGAGCAATTAAAATTGGGCCATTCAAATTGGAAACCCCGTTTGGCCCAAATTAGTCCCCAGCCCAGTCCAAAAAAAATACTTGAATCCAGCCTGCCCCCTCAGTAAAATGAATCGACGCCGTTTGGCGTCGTTTAATCTTGACCGCTCATCTCCATCATCCAACGACTCCTACTGATCCTCCCATTTTAATAAAAGTGTCTGAAAATAATTCAAACCCTAAAAACATCTCCCTTCTTCCTCGTACCTATTCTCCGCCGCCCCGCCACCGTCGCCGGCGGCGGCGGCGAAGCTCCAAATAATCCCAAAATTTCACCACTAAATCCCCGTCCCCTCCTCGTTCCAAATCTTTAAATCTCGTTCTTCAAATCCTAGCCATTTGTTTCGAATATTGGATTGAAATTTCCGGCCAAAATGCAAAAGCTTCCAAAATTCCTCAAAATCACACCACACCCTCACATGCCCTTCATCATCACAAATCTTCAGTTGTTTGTCGTCAAACTCCACCGTAACTCGTCGAATCGTCAATCTAGGGTTTTTTGAAATCAAGTCTGTTTGGGGTTTCAAATGCTCGATTGGCTTCAAGCTAATGTTACATGTTTATTTCAGACGAAATAAACACGTGGCATTAGCTGAAAGCCAAGTTCGAGGCAAGTCAGCCATGGGGAGGTCAAGTCAGTGAGTTTAGTTTTTCTCCTTCCTTCTTTGTTTAATTTTTTCCTTTTCTATGATCGTTTCTGTCTTCATAGCTGTTGATTTCTAGTTTAACTTACGTTTTGGTTGATTTTGCCTACCTGATTTCTGATTGTAATTGGTTCTGTGATTCGTTTTGACTTCATGATTATATGTTTGATCTAAATTACACTTTAGTTTCCATTTTTTTCTATTAATTAGTCAATGTTTAATTCATAGGATTTCAATTAGATTCCTGTGCTGCTATTCATTTCGATCTGATTTGATTTGAATCTTAATTTTCATTGAGTTAATGATTAGAAGTATGATGTTGTTATTCTAATTGTGATTAGGAGTTACATTCAGTAGGATTAGTTAGTTCAATTATTAAGTAATGTTTGGTTATATCTGAAGTCTATTTCATGTCTGTTAATTAGAATTTTTAGATGTTTTGTTAGTAAGGATTGGTTATAGCTGATTTAGATTCACCCCACAGTCAACTATAGTTGAGTTCTAACTGGGGCAAAGGAGTTTGGTTTTGGTTAGTAATTTCAGGGGGCTTTCAGGGGTAGTTTAGGCATGGAAACGGGCTGTTTTGTTAGGAATAGTAATTTTAAAACTAAGATAAAGGTAGTATAGGTATTGTATAGTTAAAAGAACACCCTAGGGCCTTCTAGAATAGGACTTTAGTGTAGATTTTAGCAAACTTAGGGCAGTAACTTGAGAAACAAGTCAGAAATTGAAGGTTTAATAGGTGAAATCTGCAATTAAAAGAGAGGGAAAGTGTGAGGGCCATCTAGAACATTCTACCCCATTGGTTGCCTATAAAAGGCAACCCCAATGCCTTCACTAACAAGTGTACACACCCCTGAAAATTTCCAAAGCTTCAGCCATAACAAAACTCTCTCTCTCTCCCTCTAATTTTCAGATCTGCCCTGAAATTCAAATACTTAAAATTCAAAAAAATCAAAAAATAGAAGAAAAAAAAAGAGTTACTATTTCATTGCTTATTTAGATCATTTTCCAATTTTCTCTTTGCATTTCTCCAAAATCTGTTCTAAGCTCGAGTTTCAGCAATATTTAAGAGTATTTGGCAGTTTGGTCGAGTATATTTGGATTCGTTTGGATTGGTTTTGGTTGAGTATTGTTCCAGGGAAATCTAAGAAGCAATTTAAGTTCAATTTCAAACTTATTCGAGTACAATTTGAGTTAGCTGTGGTTTAACTGATTGGAAGCACTAATTTCTGGTTTCATTTTGGTCAATTTGGTGCTATGTTTGGTCTGCTGTACAAGTCTCGTTTGGTTTTAAATCAGTTCTGGATCACTGAGCTATTTCTGAGTTAAAATCGCGTTGCTTGTTGCTACTGTGCTAACTTCTTCTTCTTCCTGTTGAATTCTGATTCCCAGGTACACAATTATGAACTCACTTTGATGTAACTCGAATTGAAAATCGAATACAAACTATGCATGAGTTTTGCTTCTCAATACCAGCTCATTCGGCTCAGCATATGTTAAATAGTTTGATGGATTTAATATCTAGTATAATTGTAGCTTTGTTTTATATTTTTGTTTACATTGGATTCGACTTTGTTTTACCGCATTTTATGTCGTTGGTTTAGTTCTAGTATAGTTTGGTTCCTTACAATTAATAGGTAGTCCTGAGTTTGTATTACTAGCACTGCCATCCAGATTAGAGTAGTAGATATGGGTATTGTGGAGAGGCTTGGATTTAATTGATCAACTCATGGTTTAATAAAGTCGAAAAGGAAAGTCAGTATGTCACCTGTTATTTGTGAACTTCAATATAGGATTCTAGTGCTATACAACATGCTAAATCACTGAAGGTAGCAAAAATGATTAATACGGTACATTTTAGGCAAATCCAACATGTCTTATGTTAAATTGTTATTACATAGCAGATTTGGATTAAACAGACATGCTAAATAGGATGAATTCATGCAATTAATTAGTGTAAAATCATAGACCAAAACTTGAATTGGTTAGTCAGTCTGTTTCATACGGATCATGTACTAGTCAATAAAATTGGGTCGTGGGTACAATGCCGGGCTTGAGTCCGGTCGAATCCCGATTATATCACTGAAATTTGATCTACTGATTTAAGGCCCAAAGTTGTTAGAGGTTAAAAACCCTTTAAGAATTACATTAGGGATATGGGGTATTAATCTGCAATATAAATTCAGATTTTTGAGTTAGGTAGCGGGTTCAAACTAAGAGGGCCCTCCCTTTTGTTTGAATTCGGACTTGAATTCGAGGCCCGAATTTATAAATGCAAATTAATTGGGCCCTTTTAGAGACAAAATAAATAGAAAATCTTAATTTGCTTTAGATTGACCTTTAAATAAAAATAAGACGAGCCTCGCCAAACAAAACTCATAAATCACGGGGCCCTCATTAATTGTCTATATAAAAATACTTAGAACTTGGGGCGTGCCGTTTAGCGAATTTCACGGCCTCCCACAAAGTGAAAAAGACATTAGTCACTTTAGGCGCGTTTTTAATAATTTTACCTTCCTAAATGCGGGTGTGCATTTCATGCGACCCAAATCCAAATCCAAAAATATTGAATAAGAATGTGTCGAGGATCCGGGTGCATTTCATGTAACGTGATCCGAAAACACGTTTTTAAATGACGTTCATTTTCGTAAAAAATAATTAAAAAGCGGTAAATAATTATAAAATTGCACTATAGGTTGGAGCATGTATAAAAATTAAATTTTAGCCATTTATGATAATTTAAGCGACCGTGCTAGAACCACGGGATCCGGGGGTGCCTAACACCTTCCCTCGGGTCAACAGAATTTCTTATTCAGAATTTCTGGTTCGCAGACTCCAATTGGGAAGCCGACAATTTTCCTCGATTTGGGATTAAATTAAACCGGTGACTTAGGACACCAAAGACAAATCCTATCCCAAGTGGCAACTCTAAAAATAAATAAAAAATCTCATTTAGAATAATGTCACTTTAGATGGAAAAACTCCCTTATATATTTATCCTTCGGGGTAGGTGTGTAAAAAAGGAGGTGTGACACCCCTCCCAAATTAGGAGGATCTATAGTGTTTCTACACTTCCCCTCCAGCGTGACTCGAACCCAGGACCTAACAGTCGTAGGTGAAGGTGCTTACCAACTGAGCAAACCCAATTTTGGCCGTATACAATGTATACTACACATATGTAAGTAGATTATATGATATATTACTTCAAATGTAAACATATATTAATGACATATATTAAGTATACTTTATGTATATAACGTAAATAATATAAGTTAAATATTATGCCAAATATAAAAAGGTATATAAATGCTCTGTTTATGTGTGTATATATATTTGAGGTAATATTAACTCATAGCTGAGGCACTTATAAAGAAAAAAAAATCAGAGAAACTTTTTTTTCTGGTTGAAACTGAGAGTTTGGTCAAAGCCAATATGCCATTGATAGCATACAATTCACTTTTGTATTAAATGTTGAAAGTTACACTTTTACGAATTTAAAAGAAAAAAAGAAAGAAGAAATACATACCCTATGAATCGAAGGAGAATGAGAAACTGGAGTTGAATTGTATATATGTGGAATTATAGCTTGAAAAGGTAGCGAAGAAACATGAGATTATTTAGAAAATAATTGATTGCATGTTATATTGATTTCCTTTCTGTTACCTTAAATAAAGATAATCCCTTATTTTTGGGTCTTTGTTGTTAGTTGGAGATTGCATTATTAAGGGATACTTTCAGAATCAATTTCCTAATATATAGTAGGAAATTTACAGGATATAACTTTTATACATTTCTCAAGTTTATTGTAGAATATGTTATTTAACAAATAATCGTAGATTGTGAAATATTTTTATTTCAACAGTAATTATAATTCCCTCTAAATTATGTAATTTGTGAAAATTCCTCATGAAAATAATGTGCGAACAGAAATGGGCCTAGGCCCGAGTGGCTCTGGGTTGTGGCCTATGGGAGGGAATATCTGAACTCAACACTTCTAAATGGATCGCTCCAATAAACCAATGAACCAATAAATCATAAACAAATAAGATAAGTAATCTTAAGAACCACACTAGACATAGAAACGCGATTGAGAATTTGGCATGGCATAATAACTAGGTTCAATAATTGGCATAAAAAAAATATGCATTTTAGAATTTGGCATATGGTAGTCTAAACAAATAAGTTATTCTCTCTCTCTTTAAAGTTCTCTTTAACGCGATTGAGAATTTGGCATATGGTAGCCTACAAATAAGCTCTATCAAAATTATTTTCCTTCAAAATAGCAAAAAATATTTAAAACCTTCTCTCATAGCAACCATCATCTTAGAAATCAGGTTCCATTTCCTTCACTAGTATTCGAAAAATCTCCTCAATTTTTTTAAATTAATTATTTAGTTTTTTTAATCTGTATATCCAAATATTTATATGTAATATAGTACTAATAATTATATTATTTATATATCACAACATATAATATATTAATAATGTGTATATCAAAATCTTTTTTTCTTTCTTTGTATAGCACATTTAAGTTGGAAACTCAAGTTTTAAGACGACTACACATGTGTATCCCCCATTGCATCCCGCGTATATCTCCATGTACAAGAGTGATATCTCATGCATATCATGATATCCATCTATATCCATGAAAATTTATGTTATATACACGATATATATCTATGTATACAGTGGCGGATCCACATTGTCCCTTGTGGGTGCTCAAACCCCATTATCATTGACCGGATTTAGTAAATTTATATAGGTAATTAATTATAAAGATATTGGATAAATATTGAATGAGCACCCACAACTAATCTTCTTTTAGAATTTTTATCGGCGAGTACCCACGACTTTAAAATTCTGGATTCGCATTTGTATGTATATCTATGAAAATTTGTGTTATATACACATATACAATATGATATACACAGGCGTCCATGAAACATTATATTATATACATGATATACAAAGTGATATACACAGACATTCATAAAAACCTGTGTGTGATAACATATAAAACGTTATATACACATGTCTTTAGGTCTAATCATTTATCCGAAACTAGTCTAAATCACTTATAACCTTGCTGAAATTTCGTATATAGCCTCGTCTACATATTTTTAACCAATTTCAATCACACTCACTCATTCAATCCAACAAACAAAAGAAAAAGAAGAAAAATAAAGTTGAACTCTAATTGTTTCCTATTTTCTTTCTTAGTTTTTGCTTCTTATTTTTAAATCAACCTTACCTTTTCATCCTATTGATTTTTTTGCAAAATTTACAATAATTTTTGCCAAACCATGAGAGAAAAAGAGGAGAGATAGAAAAAGAAATATAAGGAGAGAAAGGGAGAGGAAAAAGAAATAGATACATAGGTTATAAAGAGGGGGGAGGGGGGACGGGGTTATGGAGGGAGTGAAAATAAATAGGAAGTAAATTTTTTTAAAAAAAATATGGCTATACAATGCTAATTTTGTCACATCCCAAACTACCCCCTAGACGTGACTGGCACCCAGCTAACACCACCTGCCGGGCAAATCATACTTTCTTACCTTAACCATTAATTTGCGGCATTTGATTAATTAAATGAGTACTCAAATAATCTGATAATTATTACGAACAATTAATATCTCAAAATATTGGATTAAAACTCTAGCCCAAATCCCACACTAGACCATGGAGCATCTAAAAGAATTACAAAAGGTATCATATGAATAAATGATAAAAAAAATTTTGGGCAGCCTCCACGAACAATGTGGCGGCTAGGGGTGTTCAAACCAAACCGGAAAACCGCACCAAACCGAAAAACTAAACCAAACCGATTAAAAAACCCGACTAGGTTTGGTTTGACTTGGTTTGGTATTGAGTAAAAAAATCCGAACCAAACCGACATATAAATATATAAATTTTATTTATATTTTTAAGAGTTTATAGTGATTTTTTTAAAAAATGTAGAAATATTTGGGATCCTCTCATGTATTAACCTTGAAAGCGTAAATTAACAAAAAAATATTGTTAGACGACTAAGAAAATAACTATCATGTGTTACTAAAAAAATTCTCCCATTAGAATATTTTAATAGATCATATGTTTGTCAATTTTTTCCATATTTACTAAACATATATTTACTTACCAAAGCTTTATCTATAATTTTAACAAAGTAAGATTGAAATAATATTCATGTAATAAAAAAACCCGAAAACCCGAAAAATCCGACAAAACCAAACCAATCCAAATCGATATAGTTGGTTTGGTTTGGTTTTGGTAAAAACCGGACCAACCCGGTCCATGTACACCCCTAGCGATGGCTCACCTCAATAACTGAATTAACTCTAGCGAACTCGTCGGCTATTAGCTCCGTCTTCACCAATACTATCTGCATGGACATGCAGGTAAGGAGTGAGTTATACGTAAATATAACCCAGTAAGATCATCGACCCGCTACTCTGAACACCTCTGGAACAAGTGTTAGAAAATACAAACACACACACAACGAGCACACAAATAATATGCACAAAAATTCTTTTATCATATAATTATTCTATAAGGTCCAAATAATTATTCAACAACAATACTACCTATATTTTAACACAATCTACACTAAGGACTTGTCATTAACGGCAGTGTGGGAAATTAACCAAACACCCCAACGAGTTCACGACAGCATACAGAATGCCCCAAATATATAGCGGCGACATACACAATGCCCCATATATATAGCGGCGGCATACACAATGCCCCAAATCTATCACGGCGGCATACACAATGCCCCAAATATATAGCGGCGGCATACACAATGCCCCAAAATCAATCACGGCGGCATACACAATGCCTCAAATATGTTACGGCAACGATGAAATAATTTCTAACGCTCCAACGCCATAGCACAAGGCTACACCACATTACACCTATACTACAAATCACTTATTAAATAATTTTAGCTTTTTTACAAAATAATATATATTTACGGTTGGTCAAAGACCACCGATTCTGCCAAGCTCACGCTTGCTCCAACACATGAACCAGGCAGAAAAAAAATATACTTCCAAAACGAATTTTAGAAAAGCAAGCATCCAAAGCTTAAAGTCTCACTTGCCTCGCTAACGGGACGTTCACCAACCTTGCAACGTCTAGAACACCAACCAAACGGCCTCAATCTATGCATAATATTAATTAACAATATCAATTACGCTGGTGGAAGTCAAACCTCAATCTCCCTAACTTTCAAGTTTAAAGGGAAACTTTAATATTGTAAACCTTAATTAAAATATATCTAAATTTCTCAATCTACACGAAATATCCAATTTTTAATTTCTATGAGTTAATTCTCTGACTCCACCAATAATAAACATAGGTTTATAATTAGAATCTTTCAGTAGGGTTAATAGAAAGTTTAAACAATGACTTTCTTAGTACAATTACGTTCTCGGAAATTCTAAAGGAGAAGTCTTCCTTGTCAAAATTTTAATCTTTTCCATAATGCTACAAGTTGCTCCACATATACATAATCTCAACTATAATTACTCCAATCATTAGTCACTGACTATTTCTCTTTATTAAAAGTAGTAATAAGTGATCTAGCATAAAAAAAAAACAATTTTTTTTTCTTTCTTCATAACAGTAACTTAGAATAGCCAAAACGATGGCAAAATCCACAAATTCTCCAAAGTTCTTTCTCTCATAATTTCCATATATTTACTTAATCATGCCATAATCATTGATTTCTATTGTATCATTAATTACTAGTTGACAAAAATTTAATTAAAAAGGCATACTAAAATTTAGTAGTACCTGATAATTAATGTGATTCCTTTTTGTTGCTTCTTGAATGCATCTCTATTTTGCTCCAGAATAAGATACTAAACTTATTGTTAGAAGAACCAACTCAATTGGCTTCTATGCTTGCATTCACCTCGTCGTCGGGTTCGTATCAAAAGCCCTCGTTTTACTTTATTGATGTATGTATATATTTATTTATAAACAAAACCTAATAAGTAGGAGTACTTGTTTTCCCAGGGTTATATACGTGAGGCTCACAATTGGGGGGTTAGGCCCATTAATTAATTAATTATTTATTTATTTATTAAACCCCCAACTAAATTAATTAATTTGTCTCCAATCATATATAATACTTATAAAACTTGGTCTACTTACAAATTACCAATGCACTATTTTATTTGTATAATAAATCCCTTTTACCAGTTTAGCAATTGATGACCAAATAGTTATACCTAATAATTAATTCTCTAATCTCATAATTAATAAGTTTATTAAGAAGAAAAAAAATATTGGGTTATTACAAATTTTTTGGGGTTGATTTTGCCAAATTTTTTTTTAGGAAAATTAACCTCTTATAGCAAACTATTACACTATTTATTATAAACCAAAATAATTTTAAAACATAATTTATAGCTACCTTTTTTATTTTCTAGCAAAATATGTATTTAACCCTACGATTGAGGCATGAAATACGTCAATTATGTTTTCTCTATCTGCAAAATTCTCAACCCTCTCTCTTCTCTCCCAAATCGGAAGAATTGTCGGTATCATCCGGAGATTCGTTGTCTCTGGTGTCTCGGAGAAGTAGGTGGCGGTAGAGATGCGATGAAAGAGTGGCGGGTTTGGATCGGAGATATTTAGGTACTAAGGAGCACATGCTGCAATGTATTTTGGCTTCGTCTTGGGAATATTCAAACTAAAATGATGTAAGCTATGTATGTTATTAATTACAGCACGCTTGCTTAATCAATAAAAATATTTTAGTGCAAATCATTAGGCAAATTTTTCATTTTTTTTCTTACTTACTTATATATTTATTTATTGGCGAACATATCATGGCTATGCCGGAAAAGAATTGAGGGTCGGATTTTTGTTCATCTTCGTTTTTAGTTTTAATATAATGTATACAGTATTTTGCTTAGCCGAAATCTCCGGCGAACTTTCTTCTCTTTTTGCTATTTAGTCACATACAATGATACAAATATATTATATTTTGTATAAATACACTCAAATACATTATTATTTTTTTTTGTATAAATATATTATTTTTTTAGCCTCTATTTATGTATTCCGAAGGTCTGTATTTTTTTAATACAGCCGAATATCAATGCGTTTTATGTTTTTTTGTTGTTTGAATACAATCAAATTGAATATGGTGAATTGAATATAATGTATAATACTGAATAATGAATATCTATAAATTGAATACAATGTATACAGTCGAATTGAATAGAACGGTATACACCCTATTTTTTGATTTTTTGTTGTTTGAATACAACTGAATTCAACATAGTGAAATTGAATATAATTTAATATTGCGTTTTCCGTTATTAAACACCCATAATTAGTATTTTTTAGGCGGGTTACTTCACAGTATTTATAAATACATTCGCGCGAATAAATGAAATACATATTTAAATACCTGTAATCCCTATTTTTTAGGCGGATTACCTCACTGTATTTATAAATACAATCGCGCAATACATGAAATACAGCACATTAGCAACGAAATTATGTAGAATTGATTTTGTTGAGTTAATTTAGGAGTAATAGATGCTAATTGATCCTCTTTCCATTATTAAACAGTTGGACTCTCCTATTTTTTTTAGGTAATTCCGCTATTGTATTCATGAATGCAGTAGCGCGAATACAACGAATACAGTCGCGTAACAACTAAATTATAGCTATAGGAAATAATAATGTATATGGTAGCTATAGGAAGTATTCCTCAATAATATATGGTCAACAATTTGTCAATTCCTCTTGTATGTTAGAGTCAATTTCTCAACGCGAAATAAGTCGAAACTCTAGTTTGTGAAATGATTCTTGCATTTTTTGGTAACAAAAAACAGTACGAGCAATATTTTAAAAGGTGAGGACATGAGGCGAGGAGTTTTTTTTAATACGGGGTAAGGCGAAAACCTCGAGACATGGATTGTAAGCCCAACATATCTTTAATTTTTTCAATTTATGAATTAATAATATAGCATTATAACACACAAAAAAGTATATACGTTGCATTAAAAATTCAAGAAGACAAAGAATTTAAATTCTCATAGAAAATAAAATATCTAGCATATTTTATAAATATAAATAATACAATATTGTTAAATTTACTATGAAATACAAATTAGCTACAACGTTTTATCTGTCAACATTGAAAATCATAATGTCTTAAAAATTATTATTAAACTGCATATTTTACCTCTTTAAAAGTAAACAATCAATCAATTTTATCAATACTATAATTTAAAATATTACTCTTTCATCATTAAATATAAAATTATTTTTAATGTGACATATAAATGTATGATAAATTAGAGAGACATAGAACTAACAACAACAACAATAACAACAACCCAGTATAATCCCACTTAGTGGGACCTGGGGAGGGTAGTGTGTACGCAGACCTTACCCCTACCCTGGGGTAGAGAGGTTGTTTCCAAATAGACCCCCGACATCCTTTCCTCCAAGAACTTCTCACCTTGCTCTTGGGGAGACTCGAACTCACAACCTCTTGGTTGGAAGTGGGGGTTGCTTACCATCAGAGCAACCCCTCTTGTCAGAGACATAGAACTAAGATATGAAGATATAAATTTTGGTTCTCTATTTTTAGAAGAAATATTCAAATGTTATTCACTCTCATAATATTCTCAATAAGTACAAATGTAATATTATGGTTCGTTATTTGAGTTATTCGCAATTGCATATCCATATAGCTCAAAAAATCTTTAATCATTCATTTGTCAAAGAATTTTGAGAGTCAAAAGTTCTAATGAGTGAATTCAAAATATGATTTGCATAGAAACTGTACATGTTGGGCGAGTCCCGAATGTTGAGCGTTAGACATATTTAGAATGCACCGTCGGACGCTTGAGGATAGAGCCTTACAGAACTAAGCCCCACACATAAAGCTCAAGATGTTAATTTTAATAGTGTCTCGCCATGGGACGAGCTCCAAGGTGAGTCCAAAAAACCTTTTAAAATACTGAGAACGAGTATAGCTGTCCTAACGTACCGACAAGGATATGTACAACATTCCCGTGTTGGGACAGATTAATTGGGAATATTTCGTTAATAGTAGTGAGGCACCAACCATTTGTTGTCTAAATTCGGAATTTTGTAATTAGTTTGATTGTTTAACGCATATATTTTTCTACCCCTTTTTCTTCATGTGCTAAGAAAGAATATTTTTTTTGACTTCTTTTGATAATTGATGAGAGTGCTTTTAAGACAAACCATTGCATTGATTAACTAATCATAAGGGGAGAAAAAGGAAGCCAATATATATAAGAAAGATGTAGCGCATCAATAGCTGCAGTTCTACATCAATAAGAGAAGACACGAGTCCAATTTGACAGTAAAGAGGAAAGTTTATGCAACGTGTCAATTCTACAATTAAATTAAAGTATATAAATAATTGTGGAATCAGAATGCTGAAGAATATAGTATAAAGCTAGACGTTCACTTTGCTGAGAAAAATAAATAATATATTACTAGTAGTATCAACTAGAATACTACGTGCCATCCAAAGGAGATAGATGTAGTCCAAATGGAGGACCCATTTACCATTTTTGTAACTATTTGGTTAACACTTAAAAGACCCCAAGAAGGCATCAACATGTCTTTTCTTATATTCCCTCTTCTTTCTATCTTCAGATGTGGAATTTTGCTAAATCATGTTTCTTCTTCTTCTTCTTCTTCTACTGGGAAATGCGATTCAATGTTGGCAGATTTATCATCACAACCACCTTTTAAGTTTAGAGAAACGTACAAGATTTATTCATTGATTAATTTGATGCACCTTGAGCCCTTTTTACGTAGACTTTGCCTCTGATTTAACTAGTTACGTACTAGGAGTTGTCAAGAATCAGTCTGAGTGTATTTGTTTAATCTTATCATCCCGTTGTAATATTTGAATAATTACTATATATTACAAGAGAAAAATTTCTTCCCATTCTGATGTTAACAGAGGTGGACCTACCCTTAGGGTAGGGTAGGGAGTCACCGGCATCCGGTAATTTCAGAAAAATATATGTATATGTATATATATCTTAAATAAGATGTATATATTTTGATTGACACCTTGAGATTCAAAACTTAGGCAACTGAATTGGTAGATTTGGGGGCACAATTTGAATTTTAATGTGCTGTCTGGATTTGATTTCGCTCCAACATTTGCTCAAATTTTTATTCGACAAATTGGTCAATCATTTGTGCTCTATTATCTTGGGTTTCTCTTGTGATCGATTAGATGGTACACACTGAGTGGGTAAAACTCAGTTTACACCTGTTATTAACTCTATCTATGACAGTTCAATAATTAACCATTCTTGTAAAGTTAATATATGGCTAGATACTAAAGGAATAGTAAGTGATTTCAATTCAAGCATACAAAATATCTTTTACGCATAATAAATACTATCTCATTTTTCATTAGTGTTGGCAAAGTATGAGGACGTCATTTATACTTCTAATAAGGCAAAATATCTTAAATCACCCCTAAATTTGGCTCAGATTATTAGTATCCTCCCCGAGCTATGCTCGGTCTTAATTACCCCCCTCAACTTTGAGGGTCATTACCTCCCTAGACGCTGATGTGACAAAAAGTGTGGGTGCACTCGCCTACCACGTGGATTTTTCTATCTATGTGGCGTATGCAAGAATTTTTTGTAAGCGGTGTCATTATTTTAAATGTGAAAAAATAAAAAAATTACTGCAATAATATCATATTTTAAATAATAAATAAATAACATAACTTACAAAGTAGCACCCGTATTGTGAATTGTGATCCACTGGTATACTGCTTTGATAATGGCTTTAAGAGGTTAGCGCTACAAACCCTTATGGCATGCATACGTTTTAGATTAGGTACAAAAGTATTAAAACATAGAGAATGAGGTTATGGAGTTTGAACTCACAACCCTGCATAGGAATTGTTAGCCTCTAATCGGTTAAGCTACTCACCTCTATGCAACAAGTGGTGTCACTTTATTCCATTTTACTATTATCTTGTTTCTTCATTTGAATTATGTATATATAATTAGTTGAGATTTTCGACGAAGTGGTGTCACATGACACCGCTTGGTAAGGTGAATCTGCCCCTGTATGTGGCATTTTTTCGAAAAAAAAAATATTTTTTATCTTTTTAAGAATATTACCTTTTTAGATAATTTTTTTCGAATAAAATTTATAATAAAACTTAGATATAACTACATTTTCGGCTAAATATTTTTATTTGGCCAAAAATAATAAAGTTTTAGTTAATTTTTTTTTTTTTAATTTGACCTTAAAATAAAGATTTATACAATTAAAATAAATAGTCAAGGCATCTAAAAATTTATAAAAAATACATAGTTTGAAATTAAATATTTTGGCTATAATTTTTTATATAGCTCTAAATTACGGTGTTCTAATTTTTTATTTATTTATTTTTAAAGATTTTACCTAAAAAGTAAAAAGTCACAGTTGAAATAAATAGTCATTGCATCAAAAGAAGAAATAAAAAGAGTGTACAATTGCAAGAAATTACAAGTGCAATTGTACACTCTTTTTATTTTTTCTTTTGATGCAATGACTATTTATTTCAGCTATGTATTTTTTATAACTTTTTAGAAGACTTGACTATTTATTTCAATTGTATAAATTTTATTTTCAGGTCAAATTTTAAAAAAAAGATTAACTAAAACTTTATTATTTTGGATAAATAAAAATATTTAGCCTAAATATTGTAGTTATATCCAAGTTTTATTATAAATTTTATTGGAAAAAAATTATCTAAAAAAGTAATATTCTTAAAAATATAAAAAAATATTTTACTTTTCAAAAACCAATGCCACACATACAGGAAAAATCCACGTTGCAGGCAAGTGCACCCACACTTTTTTCCACATCAGCGTCTAGGGCGGTAATGGCCCTCAAAAGGCCAAGTTGAGGGGGTAATTAAGACCAATCATAGTTCGAGGATGATACTAATAATATGAGCCAAGTTTAGGGGTAGTTTAAGGTATTTTCCCAATAATAGTAATTGGAGTCAAGAATTGTTTGACCCAAAAGTGCTAAGCTTTTTGCCAAACTAATTAAATAAGAGGACCTTGGGTAAATCTTAACCAATGAAATAAATAAATAGTCACAGTTGAAACTAATTAAATATTTACTCTAGATCTAAGATGGAAGATGAGAGTAAGCAAACATAGCACACATCTTTTTTTCATTGTCCAAGAATGTTTTCAAAACAAACATAGGTTATTTTTATTTCAGTCATCCAAATTATCTATAAAAAAATTGATAGAATAACTTCGACCTTGTCAACTGCTAATGAAAGAACGAAATCTGGGTATATACCAATACCTATTACGGGTAAAAAGATGGAGATCGAAAGAAATAACTCTCGCGGTCCAGAATAAAAAAAAGGCCAGGTTGCCCACCTAAACCGGAAGCGGTTATAGATGCTATAACAAAACTTCGTAAGAAAATATCTCGAGAACTCTATGAAGATCGAATTAGGTCTCAACGAACGAATCGGTGTCAATTACGGGGGAGTCGAAAACTATTGTATCTTTTCTAAAGTAAAGGGCGAAACGATTTCCATTTCATCAGTTGATTTTATTCAACAATTGACCAAAATATTAATAATTAATTAATAAATTATTTATTTTACATAAAATTTAACTTTAACGGTGATTGAATCCCATCATATAAGAAGATGATGCTAATTTCCATAGTATC